>JAGDQP010012410.1:22318-50401 GCA_022664845.1 Lepisma saccharinum
AAATTAATTTATTGTCGTGCGTTGAAATGGTAACTACAGTCTGACTTTGGAGGGACACTATGTCCTCATCGAACATTCTCCTATTACATTTACTCTGAGCTAGTATTATCTGAAATTTTAATTATAGCCTTTAGGCACCTCAATTTAAGGCTGGAATGTGAGGAGCCAGAGTATGTTGCTAGATAGTCGCCAAGGTAGTCTTTAGGCACTATCGTGGCATTTGCCTGGTATGACTAAAAAATCGTTTAGAAACCTGTCAGTATGCGTGGCAGTAGGGATCGTTCTCATGAGTATTCAATTCCTAGATCAACGCTCTACCAACTGATTGACCAACGGCCACTCGGCACTTCAAGGTAGTAACATGAGTATTGATAAAGTACTACCTCCGCATCTGCCTTGTGAAAGCGATGAAAACTCTCGAAGACATGTGAATAAATACATAAAGGATGAGCGGCAGCAAGATTTGAATTTGGCCGCCTTCAGTGCCGGAATGATTTGCTTTCTTTTTTCTATATGTGAGAAAAAGTTAGTTACATCATAACTACAATAACTTTCATATTTCGTGCTGGCTTATTTTATACGAAACAAATAAAAGCAGTTGTCTCTAGGCATAAAATACTTCATTCATTTTATTCGACGTCAACCCCCACATTTATCTCGTCTACATCTATGTGCAGCTTTTAGATTTTTGACACGTTCTGGAAAGTGATCTATTCTCATATCGTAATTCCGAGTGGTTGTAAGACGACAAAACAGATTTTTTTATGAGGACCTACATGAAACTTGATTTCACCCCCCCTATATGAGATGTTGAATTGTTTCTTACAAGCAACACCCCTACTCAACTTTAAAATGTTTAAGGTGAAAAATGTTTAAAAACTGTGCAAAAGTCCACTTATATTCTCCCAAAATTGACTTTACACCCCCAAACTGAAACTCCAGGCGGAATCTCTGCAAAAGTTCCTATTCTTGTTCAACACTTTTCTAATTTTATACAGTTTATTTATAAAACTGTCAGTGGGTTTTAGTCTACTCCTTCGACCGTGAGTTGCATCTTAGAAAAAAGGAAAAGACTATTTTGGTATGATTTTGAAAAACATACGGTTAAAAAGACACAGGATAGGTTAGTACATCACCTTGAAAGCAATATGCATTTTTATAATGGGGTTCCAGCAAATGTAATGAGATGAAATACATCCCGTGAATTTAATTTGAGAAATGAAAAAGCCAACAGTTGAAAGCGTTCGTAACAAGATGCAGCACACGTTCAGTAGCATGAACACTCTTATAAAATAATATTTTTTTCTTTCCATTTTGTTTTTGGAAAACCTCTGGTGCATAAATTGTGGCTGAATATGTTATCCTCAAACTCACATCATTAAAGTTTCAATTTAGAGAAACTCACACACAAGCATGAAAAGGATTTTGAATCAAACGTAGAAAGTGATAACTAAATTTTATAAAGAACATTTATGTTTGAAATAGCGGCCTCTCAGCTTAAGTGTTAACTGCTATCAGAATCATCCCTGCTGCTGCTGTTTTCCCAAGTACAATCTAGATCAATATTTGAATCGTCGATATCAGATCCATTAAAGATATCAAATACATCGCTTGTACTTAGATTACATATAGGAAAGTAAAGAATTACATGAATTGTATATTTTTAAAAAGGTGTGAGTTCACATTTGAGCTATTGTTAGTTTTGCAGTGTTTTAGAAAATATAGCTGCAAATGTTGGCATCAAAATGTAATGAAATATTCAATTGCCTTAAGCTTTATATTGACCTGAAAAGTTTAAAGAGGGCATCAGGCCAGAACTCATCCATAAGGACACGAGCTTGCTCACCAGGAAAAGTTTTCCATCAAGTGCAGTTAAGTTAAGGATTTGGAAAACTAAATCGTTATGTACCTGCTGAATACTTGGAATATAATGATAATATTTTTAAGTGATCAGTGAACAACGAAAACTCCAAACAATAACTAAACTTACTGTCACTTCCTGACTTCTGACTCATTAAAAAATCAGTGTTATAAAGTTTAAAACAATCTAGAATGCAGTCAATGTACATGTTAGGTTAAAAACATAAAGAAATGCAACTAAAAGGAAACGAATGGCAAATAAAGGAAACAAAAGTCTTTTTAGTATCTTTTTGTATTTTTTAAGATGGCACCAGTCCTCAAATTATACTGACCAGTAACGTATTCACATGTTCATATAGCGATACAATCTTATGACTCAGAAACACTTTTCAACCATCGAACCTTATAACTTGCATACAATTAATCTCACTTAATTACTGGGTTGGCGCGAATTAAATGTATACCCCAGGTGCGTTATGTACAAAGACCCCAAAAGTAAAAAATTGACTTGATTAATCAAAGTAGCTGCCGTCTACAGTCATATATTGTTATTATCACTCAGCCAGGGATTGGATTCGGTGGCGAAAAAAGTCTGGAGTCTGCGATGCGAAGAGATCCTGAACTGTATGTTGTACCACCCGAACATCAGGGAAGGCCTTCCCTGCCAAGAAGTAATCGTGAGATGTTGGAAGAGGTGTTAGTCATTGAGAGAGATATCGGGGAAATACAGCGGGTGAGAAAGAGTTCATGCTGTAACACATGGAGAGTCTGTACCGTTCTTTGCACGAAGCGTGGGTGGGCATTGTCATACAACATGAGAACACCATGTCTGTTGACCATTGTTGAAAGTTTGCTGACAAGTTTGTCACGCCTTTAATAGAGTTCAGCACAGTAACGATCTGCAGTGATGATTTTACCACGCCTGAGAATGACATGGATAACTGACACCATAGACCACCATACCAACAACATCTTCCGCGGGTTGAGAGATGGTTTAACATACCATATTGAACGTTGATCACGATCCAGTGATTGCCCTGACCATTTACGATTGTCATAGCAGATCCATTTTAATCTGTAATGACAATCTTCCCGCTTATGGGCCATTTCACCTCAGATCAACACAGTCATTTACCTCACCATCTCATACTTTTATCAATGTTGGTATGTTAGTAGTGCCTGATAAGAAACAAACAAAAAAGTAATATTGTAATCCTGTTTCATATATTTCTGGATCTACAGTATCTCAAAGTTTGAATTTTCCCCGAAAATTTTGAGTCTCATGAATTATTTTAAAAATGCTTGTAACTTTTGTCTTAATTAAGATAGAGGTGTGATTCTTGCTTTATTGTAAAGATCTTGGACCTAGTTTTCATTAGATATGCACCACTTGACTCTACCTATGACATTGGAAATTTGATCTTGAAATTTGGCCTTTGACCTTAAATAGCAAAAATTTCGTCACCTCCGATTTTTTGAAACTTTCAGAAAATAATGCACTTTTATTCGTAAAGACTTGTGCAAAGTTCCATAATGAAACACCTATGGGATGATGAACATTAAAAAAAATATACATATTTATGGCTTTCAAGCATTTTTGGCACAGGCTGACCAAATGCCCCCCGTGCAGTTTGATGATGTAACGTACCTCACATTACGTAATGTTCGTTAGTAACAATTGCTATTTTATTACGAAAATAACCCCTGAGTTGTAATATATAAATTCGTTCAAATAGGATAGTTTCTTTTAAGACATCCTGTGCGTGCTGTCAAGATATATAATTCTTTTGAACATCTAGTGCAATTGTATGTGTATATGTGAATATAACTGAATTGTGTAAAAGGTAACTTCGTGTGTATGACGTCACGAGCCGAGGACTTCCGAGTTCCGACCATGGGTATATAAGTCGTTGCAGCTGGTCCGGAACTCAGATTTCCTCAGCCTATACGGGCCGAAACATATCGAGCTATCTTGTTTGGTGTTCTCTTCTTGGACATTGTCCACTAATAAATATATTATTATTCTCAATAATCATTGTCATTATTACATTTTAAACTACTTTATCATAATCACTCTTTCCACTTCATTCTTAGTACCTGCCTACCTACAACCTATGCCCTGGCCACTACTGTGTCTAAGAAATAATACTGGTAGTGGTTCTCAACCTACTCCTTCGCTCCTACTGTATCTGAGAAATGAGACTGATAGTGGGCCTCTTCCTATTCTTGGCTTCTATTGTGTCTAAGAAATGAGACTGGTAGTGGGCCTGAACCTTTCCTTTTTTCCCCCTCATATAAGAAATGAGACGGACGACATCATTCCTGACTTCTACTGTGTCTAGGAAATGAGAATGGTAGAGGTCCTGTACCTATTCCTGGCTTCTACTGTGTCTAAGAAATGAGACTGGTAGTGGTCCTGTACCTATTCCTGGCTTCATAAGCCCGGCCTGTGAAAAAAAAATGCTTAAAAGCCGTTTTTTAAATGTTCTTTAGCCTATAGGTGTTCCATTATGGAACTTTGCGAAGTATTTTAAAATTCTAATGGAAACAATGTGCAAATGACAGTATGTTTTAGTATGAATTAAGTAACATTAAAGACGCATTGGAAAACAATGAATAAATGTGGTGACTTCTTTTGAAGTTCGGTTTTGGTTGTTGGAAACAAGAAATGAATTAAATAGGTATAAAATGAAGAAATAGAACAAATTGTTAATATACATCCAATTCGTTTTACTAGAGATCAGGTGATGATTCGTTGTCAAGTCAGAGTTATGATGATGTGCTATAGGTTGAAAGTTTAACATATATATCTTACTTTTTTATATTTTAGAACTTTAGTGTGTTATTTGTGTCCTCATAAAATATACAATTATAGTATAATTTAATTTTTTTATGATATACGTTAACTTTGTGCATTGAGAAATGCATAAAATACATAAAATCAAATAAAAAGGAAAATATTTTAAGTAGCGTATTAACATCAAATTATTTAATAAGTGCTGAGCTACTTTAAGTTTCCCAAAGTATGCTCTGGCAGTTATATTGTAATCTCCAGATTATGGATTTCCCAACTGGAGAAATAGGGAACAAAACTGTCGCATAAAGTGGAAATACACTAGTGTACAAAATTAAAGCAATAGTTGCAAAAGTGATAAATCATTTTAAAATGTCGTATGCTATTTATGCATGGTTAAAACATATTTCTTTATCAGTTTTAATGTAGAAAGACATAGGTAGAAACGAAAGGTTGGTACTAGTATAGCAAGTGACATCAGTCCTGGGCTGTTAAACTGACGTCCACTAAAATAAACGAAGGTGTTCATTATCAGTGTTTCTTAAAAGCAGATAATAATAATGATACTGAACTGCTTAGAAAGTGCTAAAATAAGACTGTTAAATTACACTTTGCGCTGGATAACCATTGTAAGACTTAAAGCTGGACAGTCAAGACCAAAGTAGTCACATAACTCAGAGTAAATTCCTGAGTAGTTAATCGTCTGTGTAGACAGTTGAGGCGTATGCACGGAAGAGAGTCTATGTGTCATGTTTAAATGTAGCACATAGACTTTTGTTCAAGCATAAGTTTCAGTTGATTGACACTGAAGACACTTCCAGAAGACCGGTTAAGGGTGTCCTACATCTAGAAGCGAAGATCGTTATTTGCTGATAAACGCCAGGCGCCATAATTGGAATACCGTCCGCGAACTGCCATCAGATCACCATTCTGCAACAGGAAGGCAGATATATCGAGAAAAACGAAGCTTAGAAGCCAAGGGGAAAGGCAAGGTGCGTGTGTGTGACCGATAGACTGTGTGTCTTTGAACGCTTCTCAGAGAAGGAATCGTCTACAATGCTGTCGAGATCACGACTCTTGGACAGATGAAAATGGGATATTCGTATTATTGATTGATGAATCACTGTTTCTCTATTGTCTAGTTGTCGACTGTACTTCATCTGGAGAGAACTGGGAACATGATATAATCCTTACAACATCATCGAACGTGATCAATATGGAAGTGGCGGGGTGACGTTGTGAGGCGGCACTAGCACCACCTGAAGAGCACCTTTACTCGAAACAACCAGGGTGAATGGACAAGGCAAAACTGCTACCAGATATCGAGATCAGATCTTGGTAGTACATGTGAGAGAGTTTTGGCAGCATGTAGGAGAAAAAATCGTCTTGATCGATCACAATGCCAGCCCTAATAGAGCTGCATTGGTAGACGACATTTTTGAAACTGGGAGTATTGCCTTTTTAGGCTGGTAACCGGCCTGAATTGCAATTGAACATGTTTGGGACAACCTAACAAAGCAAGTCGCTTCGCAAACACGGCCATTCATCTCATTTGATGCTCTGACAGTAGCTCCACATGAATAATGGGAACTACCACAACATTTTCTCGCTACATTTGTCCGAAGTATGCCGCGTTGTTGTTACACTTGTACCACTGCTAGTGGAGACCATATACCATATTAAGATCCATTCTGGGGGTTTATCAGTTTATTCGGTTTTCTGATCTTAATATTATAATTGTAGCTTGTATCCTTTTGTGCTATTGTAACCATGACATTGAACTGTATTGTGTATTTCTCAAGTATAAATGCTGTTTCTTTAGAGTTTTGATATCCTTGTACACTATAAGCATACATAGTTTCCTTTAACATCAAGTGTTTCAAGAAATATGTTTCTTCTGTGGATATCGCTTCTTTTTTATTTTGGACACTAGTGTAGTGAAAAGCACTCTGACCAAAGCACTTCAACTCATTAGTCCATATGGGCTACAGAAGAGGGTGGATTCAGGGTTCTACCGGCCTTCGGGTCAGAGTGCGTCTTTACGAATAAAAGCCCTTTACTTTATGAAAGTTTCGAAAAATCAGTGGTGACGGCATTTTTGCTATTCAAGGTCAAAGAGACAAAGTTCAAGGTCAAATATTGAATTTCATAGATAGAATCATGTGTTGCACATGAAATAAAAGGTCTGTCCAAGAACTTTCAAGTGACGCAAAAGTCACATCTCTATCTTAATTAGGACAAAAAATTAGGACAAAATTTAAGAATCATTGCGACTCAAACTTTTGAAAAAAAAATGAGATGCTGTAACTTCAGAAATATATGACACAGGGCTACAATATTACATTTTTGTTTGTTTCTCATCAGGCTTTACTAACACACCAGAATTGATAAAATTCTGAGATGGTGAGATATTTTTTTCCTGTTAACTGTGTTGATCTGACATGGAATAACTCATTCCTTACACTCAGAGAACTGCACACCTTCAGACAACAATTCTTGTTAGCCAGTATGAACTCATGCGGCACCCATCAGTCCAAAATTCTCACTTTACTCATCTGCAATGCCAACTAGTTCGCAATGGCACGAATACTTCTCCGAGGGTCCGTTTCCACGGTGTTCATAAGCAGCTCATTCCAACATGATGGGTCGGTGTCCACGGGGTTCATTTTGCAATGTTGTCACCGGAACGAAATTTGACAAACCAACGGTGAATGATTCCAAGTGCACTGTTAATATTTGTGCGGATTGCTGTGCAGAATTCTCCAGTTTAAATTCATAAAAAAAATCACTCGCAGTTGTGTGTTCTCCATGATGCACTTTCATATGACCCTGTTGAACAACACCCTGCTTCTTGGCTGGGTACTTCAACTTGTTTGGTGTACATATACAGAGTTTATCACGTTAGATACGTGACCTCAGTCAATTCCTGCACTGTGTTGCTGATGTGCATTTCCCACGCAGCGTCAACGTGGCCATTTCATTCTCACTAACCCGTTTGGTTTCATTTGTAAACATTTTTCTCCATTTTTCCAAAACTTCTACTACTGAGTTGATGCTCTTTTAAATATATGCGACAGAGTGGCCGTGGATGAATGGTAGAGCGTTGGGTTAGCATTCGGGTAGTTGTGCGTTCAATCCCACCTGCCAACAATCGTGACTCAGGTTTTACCACGGTTTCCTCAATCACTTCAGGAAAATGCCGTCATGATACCTTCAATTTAGACCCTAGCCTATGCCTTCCCGCATCTTTTCCCCTCCCTCATCCCAGACTGAGACTTAGATGCCTATAGGCCATAAATAGAATATAAATTCAAATTAAAAATGTACGCTTGATATACGTGCTCTATCGAAAATCACTCACACTAGAAGCGGGGGTGAGCGCCGCCATTTTGTGCAGGGACTTCAGCCCGTTCAGTGCGCATCCAGATGTGGACGTGTGAAGTTCGTGTTGTTTCTGTTTTTTATATATATAATACGCTATTAACATGAGTGTTCAATTTGAAAATCCCGTCAGTTTTGAAGTGAGGTCCGTCATATAATTTTTGTTGTCGAAAACACTAAATCCATTGACATTCATTGACAACTGTGTCAGGTTTACGATAAAGATGTCATGAGTGAAAGTGGAGTGAAGCGTTGGTGCCTCGTGTTTACAGGTGGCCACACAAGCGATCACGATGAAGACCGAAGTGGGCAACCGAGCATTGTGACAAATGAACTGGTCGTAAGGATCGCCCGGATCTCGCACCAAGTAACTACCACTTGTTTCCTCCATAAACATCTGGCTTGCAACGCAGCGCTTTGATGACGACGCAGACCTTCACACTGGCGTGCAGAAATGGTTGATGTCACAGGCGGCAACTTTTTATGACAATGGACTTAGTATTATGATAAGTGCCTAAACTTGTACGGAAACTATGTCGAATACTAGCTTTTGGTTGTCGCTTCAAAATGTATGTAATAAAAATGTCTTTTTCACTTGTCTTGTTTTTTTTATTTCAAAACGGGAGTTACTTTCTGGATAGACTTCGTATTATATCCTCAAACTTGTCCTAAGTAAGGGAACAGTTAGATAGAAACCATAATTCTTGTTCTTATTTATAACAGTTATATTTAATTCCTGAACGATGATTCAACAAGTATAAAGCGTGTTAAAGAGATAATATGTCTACAATCAGGACAAACTTAATTACCATAACACACAGCTCAAAACCAGCAACATATTTTTGCACACGGAAATGTTCGTACCGATAATACTGTTTCAGAATTACTCGGAAGAAGCAACAATACATGCGATTAATGTAAAATTCCTTGTTAATTGTTTCTTAAAGTTTTACAATATATGTTCAGAACTAAGGTGATGAATAAATACGTAATTTTTGCAAGAATCTTGCAATTTTCAAAGAGTGAGTGACTTTAGTGAAAGTTCGAAGCAGACCATACATTTCCAATCAATTGGACGGTGATTCACAAACACACACGTAAGTGCCCAAGGCATCAAAATCTCTATATTACGTATAATAAATATAAAAGCAAAATTACTTAATTGTGTACACCGGCATCGAAGTGGATTTGCCATCTCCGTGTAGAAACTGAAATTAAAGTTACCAGTTTATGTTAGATAAGACCATAGCTTGTTATATTTTAGTTTCTCATACTAAGGATCTTTTAGTGCTTCAGTACAGCAGATATGAGTTTTGTGAGTGTAAGTGTATAACTAATGTGAAGTTCCCTCCGAGTCACAAGATAAAGTATATAAGACTGCACAGTTGATAAACTTTAAATTGTTGGAGATTGCTTTGCTGCCAGATATGCTGTAACAAAGTTGTATTCAATACGTATTTATGTTGCAGCTGTTTACAGTTTTATATAGCAGTTCTCCCAGAGAAATGCAAGGAATAACAATAGAAAACAAGCTAAGTAGTAGTTTTATTGTACCGGTAAACAAAAACAAAGCGCCTCCGTATAAATTAAAGTTATCTTATAACGTATCCAAAATAAATAGTTAAAATCATAGGGTCAAATGGGGGTTGCTAAGCGAATGCCAGGGCCTGCCAGTTTCAGAGTCAAAGTCATAGATTTTCCCACCGGTGTCCATGACTATTCCGACGGTGTATGGCTTATCTCTGCAGACCTTGTGGCTACTGAAATCTCGTAGGGACACAAATTGGGAATACTAAGCGATTGATAAGGATCTACCAATTTTAGAGTCACACTCATTGTTTTCCTCACCGTTGCAGAACATGACGAATCCATCGGTGTATAGGTCATCTATGTCGGACTTGTAGTTTCTGAGATCTAGGAGGGGATCAAGTGGAGAATACCAAGCGACTAGAAAGGACCTACGAATTTTATAGTTAAAGTTATGTGTTATTCCACGGCTTCAGACCATTATGAATCCGATGGTGTATGACTCATCTCTGTCGCATTCATAGTTTCCTCATCGTATCTGATCATGACGAATCCAACTGTACCGAAAATACATGAAAACCATTGAGGTACATCGCTTTAAGTCGAAAAATGTTGGCTTGGTTGAAATATTTCCATAAACGCCGAAGACATAGGGAAAAGTCCAATTTTTCAAGGTGGTGGTCGAAGCTACCCAAAAATAAATAAAAAACATTGAGGTACATGTGTTGGTCGCAATGTGTTGGTTTTGTTGAAACTGTGCTATAAACACCGACGATATAGGGAAAAGTCTATTTTTTTCTTGATGGCGGCCGAAGGTACAGAAAATAAATGTAAATCATTGAGGTACATCGCTTTGAGTCGACATATGTTGGTTTGGTTGAAATATTCCCACAAACGCCGAAGATATAGGAGAAATTGTATTTTTAAAGATGGCAGCCGGTGGAACTAAAATGTATACAAAACATTCAGGTACATGGATTGGAGTAAAAATATGTTGGTTTTGTTGAAATATTCTCATGAACACCGAAGATATAGGAGAAATTGTATTTTTAAAGATGGCAGCCGGTGGAACTAAAATGTATACAAAACATTCAGGTACATGGATTGGAGTCAAAATATGTTGGTTTTGTTGAAATATTCTCATGAACACCGAAGATATAAGAAAACGTCAATTTTTACAAGATGGAGGCCGACTGTACCGAAAATAAATGGAAACTATTTAAATACATTTAAAAAGAATTTAAATATATTTAAATTGGTCTGAGTCGAAATGTGCAGGTTTGGTCAAGATATTAAAAAATACCGAAATATAGGGAAAAATTGATTTTTCAAGATGGTGGCCGGAAATAACTCGAATACATGGAACCACTGCAAGTACAATCGTGCTGGTAGAAAATACATAATAACCAGTAATGGATGTCGTTTTGAGTCGAAATACGTTTGTTTGGGCGAAATATGGCTTCTATATGAATCGTATTGGATTGGATTGGATATGAATATTGGATTCAGCATGGTGAATTTTTGATCGCGTAACCTAAACTTGATAATTTACATTTACGCCAAATTTCGCTCGATTAGCTCATGCGGTTATCGTAACCTGACAGTCCGGCCCTATGGCACAGATCTACTCGCACACGCCCCGGGAGGATACGCTCCTATAGGTTAGGTTTGCCCCATTTATTGTAACCTACTCTTGGTCATACATCTTCATACCAAATTTCGTTTCTCTAACTTCAATGGTGTGGAAAATGGGCTGCCATTTTGCATTAAAGATGACTACTTTTTAACGATTCCTTATGTTGTCATGAGCTACTTGTGATTACACATCTTCATACAACATTAATTCGTTTCTCTGCCTTTAAGGTTATGGAAAATACCCAGCAATCCAGGAGACGTAGGCCCGACGTGGCATTTGTCCGGCGAAGGTCAGCTACTAACGAGCCGATGGGCAGACCGACGTCGGGTTTTGAAAAGTCCCGCCGAGAAGCCGACGTCGGCGGACGTGTTTTGGGCGAGGTTACGCTTCTATGCCGACACCGACGTCGGACCGGAAGATGGCCTGACGACATCAACGGCAGCCAGAAAAACGGCCCGACGACCAATCGCCACTTACGGATCGCGCCGACGATTACCCGACTACTAGTTGGTCGGGCCACCGTCAGGTCACCATTTGGCTTCCTAGGTAGTTTTGGGGCAGCCATTTTCAATTCAAGATGGCGAAGTTTTCAAAATGTTGTAATATCTTCCTAAATTATCTTTGATAATACACCTTTATGCCAAATTTTGTATCTCTAGCTCAAATGGCGTGGAAAACGGATTGTTAGCGTCCGTCATTTTGGATCAATGATGTCGTGCTTGGGAACAATTTGTAATACTTTCGTAACCTACTAGCAATGATGTACCGTCGTACCAAAGTTCGTTTCTCTAGCTCCAGCCGTTTAGGCCATGCACTCTATACAACAATAAGTTTGGCGGCCATTCTGGATCCAAGGTGGTGACTTTTTTAACATATTGTAATATTTTCTTAGTCTACTTATTATGATGTACCTTCATACCATATTTGGTGTTTCTAACTCTAACCGTTTAGGATATGAACTCTACATAGAGATGGAGAATACTAAGCAATTTAAAAGGACCTGCCACTTTTACTGTAACACTTATAATGTTCCCACTGTTTCAGACTATGACGAATCCAATGGTGTATGGTTTATCTCTGTCGGACTTTTAGTTAATGAGATCTAGGAGGGCACAAATGGAGAATACTAAGCGATTTGAAAGGACATGCAACTTTTAGAGTCAAACTGATAATTTTCTCCACCGTTTCAGATTATGATAAATCGAACCGTGTATGGTTAATCTCTGTTTGAGTTGTAATTATTGAGATCGAGGGATAGGGACAAACATACCATGTCAAAATATATGTTAAAACTGAGAAAACTAAGTAAATGATTAGGTTCATATCAAGGTTTTATAATCAAAGAAATGACGTTTCAGATCATGACGAATCCAACGGTGTATGACATAACTCTGTCAGACTCGTTGTTGCTGAGATCCACGGGTGGGGGACGGAAAGACAGACAGGACAAACCCTATATCTTCCCTTATTCACTGAAGTTCATATGGGTGCGTTAATAAGTGATATCGCTTTATACAATTATCGATCAATATTAACGGAGCTACGAAGTTCCGTCTCATAGACATATATGGATTTGGTATTTCTAACAGCAATTTAAAGTACATTTAGTCATCATATGATTCTATGATTAAAATGTTTTACCTAGAAATTTATAAATAAAAACAAGACTTATTTCATTCCACAATACATTTTACCAATCTTTTCTAAATAAATTTAATAAATGCAATTTAAATGTACTTTTGTAGTGACTAATGAATATGTACAAACTACATTGTAATTCAAATATTTCCTAAGGATTGGTAAAATAGTTAGCACAATTCATGAAGAATATAATTATGAAATTTTCAATATTATACCAGCTGTAAATGCATAACTATTGTCAAACGAAAGAACTATTTATTAAATGAGCAAATATAATTTTGTAAATTTAATCCATAGGCTAATTTCTGACATGAAGCATGTACAACAGAATGTAGTTTGTGTATCTCTTTAGGAGCTTCTCGTTTGCTGAAATCCAAGAAAAATGACTGAAGTTTTCTACATTTTCTTTATCAAAGTTTCAGAAAAACCCTTAGCATTTCGAAATTCCACCAATCTTGTAAAAGTTATTTGGAGTCTTTTCCGTATGTAGCGGAGCAGTGATTGCAAGAGAACGAAGCGAGAAATTTCATCGTCTCTCTTGTCGTCATGTGTCTTCGGGCTACATGGCAGCAAACAAGGTTACTTTTCAAGTCTCTCTTAAAACTCTTCATGCTCACACATCTCTGGTCTTCCCTCTTATGCTCTCGCTCTTTTTCCACTCGTCCAATATGAGTGTTCCCTCTTTCCCCGGTTCCATCACCCCCACAGGCAGAGCGCATCGGCCTCTGATATCCCAATTTCCATCCCAATTCGCCTCCCATCAATTTCCCATGAGCCGCTCTGTGAGTTGTCAAGTGGGATTGGATAACGTATGGAAGATTTCAGAAATACCTAAGACGATGATTTTTTCGTTTCCGTTTTCTTTTATCCTTCATTCCGCCTTCTTTACATCCTACAGACATTTCGTATATATTTATACCTCACGCATAATCTGCAAAAATCCCGACTCTGCGGAAACGAGCAATATTACGTGAAAATCCTTGCTCGTTATTCAGCTGCAGATTCATATTGGGGATCAGTAGTTTGGAAGGTAGTTGAAACAAAGAAAACATATGCTAGGTAAGATAATAGTCTAGTTAAAAAGCTTTTTGAAGCATGAGATCTGACTGACATAACAAGACTGACTTTAATGTTTTAATACAGAACGCTATTTTAATATCAGAAGAAATATATTATGCGTTTCAAACAATTACCACCACCGATCATTTCTTTTACACCTTTTACATTAATCGCAGAATGGAGCGGATTGATAAATAGCAAGAGCAGTCTCCCTTTGAATTCTATAGGAGAGCGCGCGCACTTGCTACTTTAAAACCACCGTGATCAAAAATGAAACATGCTCCATTTCAGAAGTGAATTAAAGTATCACATTCAGAAATAGAACACATGTGTTTAAACCTCTCCGCGCGCACTAGCAACTGAGTTGCTGAATTCGGTAGCTACAATTTGTACGCACAGAACGAAGTAATTACATACATTTACACAGTAAGAAGTAATTTATTTATTAATAGTGTGCTTTGAAGCAAAAGTATGCAATCGTTCATTAATGAATTATTTCCTGTGGTTCGTGGGGGAAAAGAAGGCCTCAACTTCATAAAAGGAATAAGTAAGCGTATCACACAATCATCTGGTGATGGTAGAGCAAGCACCTTTCTTATTAAAAAAATAAGCATGGCAATTCAAAGAGGTAATGTAGCTTTAATCCAGGGAGCCATACCCAAAGGAAAGGAATTAGATGAGATATTCCTACTGTAATGTTGATTTATTTGACGGAACGTCTGTCACTTTCCATAATTATGAGTAGGTAACCGTTAACATGAAGCCTACCGTTGTAGCAGATGAAATGTTTCCTGAAGGAGCTGGACCGTACATGGAGATGGAAGAGGCAGGAGATTCTGATGGCCTGTTAATGTATTTGGTGGCAAATGGGAAAGCAGTTCATGTCGACTTTTTTTTTAATGATTTCGAAGAGATATTTGATGATGACGATCTGCATTGATTGTGATGGTGGTCTTTCGAATCTGCTGAACTTAATTTCTTTGCCAGAAATTATATTTGAAATTACAAATATAATCATTTAATATATTTGATATTTTACTAATTACAATCACTTTCATAAAAAAAAATTTAAATTATTATTTCAGGGATTATTTATATTTGAAATAAAAAAGACCAGAAAATAAATAGACACAATGGAGAAACGTGGAAGTGTTGCTTTGAAAAAGAAATTTATATTTTGTGTTCTAACATATAATAATTGGAAGAAGTTTATTAAGCTCATAAGCTCTTATTTCCGGTTACAACTCCATAGCTATATATTATTATTGTAAAATTCTCCCAAAAATATTTCGTGAAGTGAATATATGTCTTAAGACAGCAATATTCTAGTGCACGGGTATACAAATGTTACACCCCGGTTCGAATCCGAATCCCGAAGCTTTTTTCGGACCCCCTCGATTTAATATCAATTCGAGTTTGTTTATATTTTTCGTCATCTTTCACTCACACCTAAATTGCTATGACATTACGAGTAATCCAGTATGTGAATGTGCTGTGTTATTTGTGTACCATTTACTAGTTGCAATGTACTATAAGCAGAGAAGTATTATAAATATTCATGCTAATTTACGTTGTGTTTACTCTTTTTTTTTAAATTGCTCCCAAAAATATACGGATAAACCAATAAACGTGCTTTCATACAGTTCTGTTTTAATTTATTCATGGCCTTTATGAATCTATTCCATAAGCTAGGATAAGTTAGGGGGAGGAGTTCCCCGGGGCCTAAGTTGAAGATAAGATAAAAGTATGGGCGGTAAAAGCACTATAGCTTAAGCCCGTTCCAACCAAAGTTTAATGTACCATTCCGCAATTTGCATGGTGTGTCTGAGGAAAATCCTCAGTCAGGATGGTTGGTTGCTGGGCCCGAACTTGGAATTAAAAAATTGAGAGTTAAAAACGACTTGATTAAAAAATCACTAACAAGCAAGGTTTCCCAAGTGTCACATTCGGATTTACTTGAAACTCATGCAGCCGATAAAGAAACGAAAAGTAAGTCATACGTATTTTTTTATATCGACCAACGTGGGGCTGAAGGGGGTAACCCCCCTCAAATGCGATCATAGGGAAATGAGACACCTTTTAGCAAGACCATAACTTCATAGAATTTAAAGGAGCGGGGTAAATAGATGCGGGTCAATCAACTGATATAACTGGAAGTCACTTTCTCTTAACCTGCTTTCTTGAGACGCCATTTTGTCATTCAACCGCCAGCGTGGAAATCTAGAAGACTTTAAAAATGAAAACTCGTTAAAGATTTCTTTTAATGGCGGAATAAATAAATTTTAGAAGTATGTTTTAAAATTATAATCCAAATCTATTTAATCCTCCTATAAATTTAAGGTTTAATTTATGTTAATTATCAATAAGTTCGTCTTCAGCATAAGGGGAAATTCTTTGTGGTTCAAGAGAATTTAAATTATGTAGAAACGAATAACTGAATTTTGATTTAAAATATTTTTGAACAAATCTTATACTGCTGAGGAATCACCTTGTGTGCATTCTTTATCTCATGAATAATACTATTAAGAACCAAAGAAGCACTAATCACTAATGAATGTTCGACCACCTCTATGTATTTTATGAAACGCGTTAAACAAAGAATGTTGCTCGTGGTAATTGTGAAGAAGAAGAATATTCGTTCAATGATTCCTGTATTATTGTTGCAGTATAATGATAGTAAGATTGCTTATATATACATACATACATATATATATATATATATATATATATATATATATATATATATATTACTTGAGGGAGCACTTTTTCTTCATTCTTTAATCTAATGACATTTTCAAAATTTTAAACTAATGTTAAAATTGTTCTAGTATATAGATTGTTGTATTCTGGTATAAATTTTACTACGAATGTAAGAGTTCGTTTCGTTTTTAACCACTATTGTAAAGCAGATTTGGTTCTATAACGTTTCTTAACCAAAAACTCTTGCGTTGTGGCATTTATTAAATTAATGTGATCATAATTTGTGTAATCATGAATCATTGTGACGTCAATTATAAGTTGTATAATCCTAATTTTATGACTATATTTAAGAATCTGACAAATAGGTTTGTCTAAATAAATATTCCTTAGCTGTCCATATAACGAACCTTGTGAAAACCATGTATCTTTTCGACTTACGGAATTATTAGTAGTGAACGTGTATCAAGGTACGTTATAACATTTAAAGGGCCATACGGCACGTATTTAATTTTTTGTAGAAGATGGAATGTAGTGAAAGAATTTTTAACGGAATTATTTGCATTCATGTAAAAACGTTATAATCATCTGACCAAATAATTTGTCATTTTATTTAATGCATTTCGCAGGCCAATTTTTCTTGAAGAAACCTCTTTTCTGTAGTCTCGGGTACGATACAAAATGTTGTTATGTTTAAATGTTAATGTGCGACCACAAGGTGTATTCTAATGTCATAGGGAATTAAATTCTGACTACATAACAAGACGATCCTAAGCCGTCTCTCTTCCGTGACGTTTGCTATAAAACTGAATTTAAGAATATACAAATTCCAGTAAAAATGTATAATATAGTAAGATTGTGAACAATAATAAAGCCTTTCAGAGCATGAATCTTTGCACTGGATCTATGCTGTGATATATATAGTTTGTCCGTTTACAGATACTACCTTTGTAATTCTTGTTTCCCGTTGAATGCCATAAGCGTTGTACCTTGGTGATGCGAAAATACATCCATTAATATATGTAGGAGACGAATATATCCAGAACCGTTCGGTTGCTAATATATTGTTGATCATGAACGTATTATAAGACAAGACAGAAACGATATATAGTGCATACGCGTACTAACCATAATAATAAATACTTTCGTTTTTGGCTAGTATCTGAAAGATTCAATGCTTTTCGCCAAAGTGACAATGCTAAAAATAGAATGCTTTCCGCCTAGCAACCTAGATCAGCAGAATTCACCGTAACCTGTACAGGGTGCTCAGAACTAAGTATATTACTTTCGGGAAGTGATTTCTGACATAGAAAAAATAAATCAATTCCTATAAACATGGGTGAAATTTGCTGGAATTTCCTTCTCACATCAGTATATCAGCAGCGAGAAAGTTAGGAGGTAACACTCCTATAGGGGGGCTGGAGGAATCACTGAAGATGCCTGAAGTTGTTTAAATGTTTCGTACTTAGCTAATAGATATGGCTGTCTAAAAACACCATGACCACTGCAAACGATAACACTCACAGACCAAGCTAAGCACTAGTTGTTTTCTCGTAGCGAGTGTGAACCACCGATAAAATCTGTTAAGTACACGAAACCCTTAATTTAATTTTATTTGTTTTAAATCAAGAGTATGATCGATACTAAATGTTTTTGTTTAATTCATTATTGTGGAGAAAAACTAAGATTATATTATATCCTGGTTGGAAGGCCGGATATAAGGAGACCATTGGGAAGGCCGAAACGTCGTTGGCAGGACAATATTAGAAGAGATCTTCGAGAAGTAGGTGTTCGTGATGAAAACTGGCTTGATATTGCCCAGGATAGAATCCAACGGTGAACAATGAGCATCACTGCGGCGATGAACTTGGGAGTTCCATAAGCCATAGAGTTAGTTAGTTAGTTAGTGAATGCATTATTATTTCTTTTCAACAATTTTGTTAGCATGCAATTTGATATTTATTTGTCAAAACAATCACAATGTATATTGTATTTATTCTGTTCTGAGTTTTTAACATTAAATTAGCTTTACATATTTGAATGCTTTTAAATTTCCTTTTACCTTACATAATCTGAGAGGGAAATCGCTACAAAGTTGGAAAACAATCTTGAAAAGTAAACGTTTTTTCCATAGCTGTACCATTGTTAGGCAACACTGTTTGAAAATCAACCAATTGGCCTTTTGGCTTTCATTCTAGATAGGTCCTGTCTTCAATAATTTCTCCGCCATGTAGTTACTTTGTTGTACTGAGAAAATAGGTTATAGTGATTAAAGAACCATCAGACTGTCCTTTGTGTTTACTAGTATCTTATTGAACTTCAAATTATGCAACACACTCCCTTTTAGAGAATAAGAATGAGTAAAATTTGAGAACACTAATCGTAAATTATTTACACTACATAGTAACCTGAGCAAAGTGTGTAAAAGGACCATAATTGACATTTCATTTAAATTTGATCCAACTCGCACCTTTTCTTGCCTCTACGGTGTACGTTTATACTTTACGATATGGGTAGAACAGAAAAAATAGAAATGAAAGAGAGCAGCAATTTTATTGCAAGCTTTTCCTGAATTTATCGTGTAGCATTAAGTTTAGGATCTTAAATACGCACTATTATCTAGAATTTTTTAATCTGAAATATTGACAGACTTTCTAGTTTCTTACAATCTATTTAATATCTTCCGTACGGTACACGCACCTGAAATATAGAAGACACACTTAAAGTTTATATTTAAACTCCGTATTTAATTCTTCTTTAATGAATAGATGAATGCATGCATAATCTACCTTTCTAATATGAAGAGAAAATGAAGGATGAAGTAACAATTTATCTTCTCACAACTGTGTTCTATTCTTTTCACTCGTCTCTCAAAACTGCACTCTGAACACAGAGTGAATTATTATTGACGCAGCAAGTGAAAAGGTTCCCATTGTCTGCCATGCTTCTATTGTAACAACGTTCATCTTTTGCGACTGTGAAAATAGAAAGCGTGAAAACATACGGCAAGAAAAAGAAGATATGGACAGAAGACTTTGAAAGGAAATCTATTAAGAGAGGATAATCTTACTTAGTGCCTTGATCTTCTACTTTCTGTGCTCCATTTCGTGTCACAAAAGATTGGGAAAAAATACGTTTTTAGTTCAAAATATTTTCTTAGAAAACTACTCGAAAACCTTTTCGAGAATTCTACAGTGTACTGATAGTTCCTTATTTCTCTAAATTGTGATACACGACAAAACAGCAGAAGTTATAATAGTAGAGTTGATTATTAAGGACCATACATTATTACAACCAGAGCAAGGGTATATTTCCAATTATAATGAATAAAAATGTCCTGAATTTTAGCTGAATATTTGTTAGACTAGAATGTGTAATATTAGTTCCGTTCTCAACTTTGATAGACAATTTAAAAAATGTTGGTATCATCGTGTTTGTCTCGTCACATACTACAATAATCAAGTGAAAAAAATGGAGGCAGGTGTGCTCTCTTCCCTTGAATTCTCAACATCAAATGCAAAAAAAAAAAAAAAAAAAATACCCATGTTCCTCTGGTGCAATTTCCAAAATTTTGTTACCATTGTTTGTCTTGTCATATACTACAAGAACCAAACGAAAAAGAATGGGGCCCGGTTTGCTTTCCTCTAACCGACTATTGAAAAAGTAAGTTGACGAACCCTTTCCGCGTAGTGAGCACATTTACTATAACTTTCTGCATTGGAATGAAGAACAGCGAAATTATTCTATTGTATGAATTTGAGAAGGCATTGGCAACTCTTTTGGGTTTTTGAGTTCGATCAGCTTGGAAGAAATTACACATGTTCGAAAACGAACTGTTGGTAATGCAAAAAGTTTAGACAATAAACCGAGAAATTTGCTCTGAAAGGTAATTTTCAGGATCTCTATTACAACATATTTAATTCTATTCTTCTGAGAGAGTGATACATAATGTCAGAATGATTCTCCCTTTCAGACAATAATGACCCAGTCTTTGTGACCCAGGTAGTAACGTAGTGGATTTCGGATCGTTAATGGGTAAGCACATGGGCTCGAAACCTCGCGGTCGACTATCCTCACTTTGGTTCTCTATGATTTCTTTGTGTTTAACAGGCGAATTACGGGATGTAGTAAGGCCCCGACCGCTACCTCTCTTATTCCCTCCTCCATCCTGTCCAGAACTGTACCAACGATAGCTGAAAGCCATAAATAAACTAAAAATCAGCAAGTAATGTTACCAGTCTGGCAGTTTGATACTTTGAAATGCTATACGTATCCAATAATACATTATTTTCACACTTGTCTATGACAATCGCTGCGATTTAAAAATATTTGAAATATTGGTTTTGTGGTTTGCGTCATCAGAAGCCTTTAATATGATCAATTGTCATAAGTGATTGGATGTAGGCATTGAATTGTATTGAATTTTATTTGTATCGTTTAGACATCTAAGCACATGTAAGTCTGCTTTTGCAATCCGTGTCAGAAAACTAACTAATAATTTCTTCCCGTTCTGGTGAAACTCATTCAAAATATTTTCTACCACGACTTTCTTCAGTCAACTTAATGGTCTCTAGCTTTACCGAACAGTTAAAATATTCTACGCCTCTGCTTGTAATCTCTAAGCTACTTCCCGCTCATGCTCACTCTTATAACACCTTTGACAATTTTTTCCTGAAACAGGAACTCCAACCTCATTCGGCTCCATCTGTGGTGACAACCACTCTGTCAGCTGACGCCTTGTACACAAGAAGCTCATCGGCTGACTTGAAGTTGACCAGACCCATAACCAAAGCCCAGATATAGTGTATCATTTAGACCAAGGATGGGCAGTGGGTACCCTTCTTCCAAATATATGCATTTTTCGATTGTTTCCAATCCTGTGCCACTGTCAAATTCCTGTAGCAACAGATAGAATAAATCTCGGGTGTTTGTGAAAATGGTTTTAAGTCACAAAACTCCGTTTTTCTATTTTAAGTATCACTGGAAGAGAAAAAAATTCTGTACAAGTGTGTGTAGTAAAATTAAAAGTTGTACCGAACTTATGGACTTGTGTATTCTGAGGCATCTCAATAAATCAGTATGATTTGAATTCTTAATTCCATTTTCCCAAGTAAGTATTTTTTGACTTTGCACAAGCACCCGAGGAATACTGGGGGAATTTTAGGCTACGCTTTGCACTTGTCATCTTTTCCAAATTTCAGATATTTCTCACCTTTTTGAACGCAGCAACCAAACTCGTAAACATCACCAACAACTGAAGGGTTGATATTTCACTACATGTCTCGAGAAACAGGTGCTTATTTCCATAAACGCTTATACGCGCGATCAGGAATTGTAGCGTTGACAAGAGCTACTGGTTAACTATTCAACTCAAGCTGGTTTGCTTGAGTCCGTCACTCTGCTGGCATCGGCACCAGTATTTTCAGTTTGGGGATGCAAAGTGAAAATTGGGAGGGGCTTTGCACGGTTTCTCTCTATTTGTGACTTTCTAAAAATTTTAAAGTTTGGGAGTTCTAGACAATTTTGAGAGAGTGACATCCCCAAAGGGGTGTCTGGCAGAATCACTAGGCATACCCTTACCCAAGGAACCCTTCCTTGACCCAAATTTTGTACGTCTCTATCCGTGATCTTCGTCTACATGTTTGCCAAATTTGATCAAAATCCCTAAGTCAGCGATCTGGATAGTCCCTATAGTTTCTAGTGAGGCATTATATACAAAAAAATAATATCTCCCGAAGAGATCATGTTTATGTTTAAAATATCACATCCTATATCAAAATATAGAGAATTTTGAGAAGTTTCAGACAACCCATGCCAGTTAAAAATGAAAGCTCCACTTTGTAAGGAAGGATATGTACACATCTCAAACCGGAAAAGAAAAGCAGAAACTCCTGTTCCTGAAATAGCTAATTCAAATATTAAATAGATGCAGTCTGCAGATACTTTGAGATAGGATGAAATTATAATGCTCATATTCTTCATTTTCACTGCACGATTTCAATATTTTTTCCTTGGTTTCGTAAACGTGTACAGAAGATTGGAAAATTAGGTTTAAATTATTTACCTGATATATTTTGCCGTTCGCTTAATAAATATCAGTGTATAAACGTTTATCTGCTTGTCTTTAAGTTTACGCATTCGGCTACGAATACTAAAGTGATTCACCATACACAAAAGAATATAGCAAATTCTGAAGAGCTTTCCATATTAGATGATGGTAGTCAACGAAGCTCGGTGCAAATTAAAGTGTATAAGTTAACTTTGCGGCTGATCTTGTGAAAATCAAATGGCAGTATTAATTTCTTGCTCTTCACAATTCATAATAATTATTATTAAAAAAAAAAAAAAAACTAGGGTAATTTTTATCAAGAACGACATTTTTTTTTTTTTTTACATTTGGGACCCTCTGACCACCCCTACCTCTCAGCCAATCTTGGCTCAGCCCCGCTTCGCGCATTTGAAATGCAGCGAACTGAAAGTGTTCTCCACGGGACTGGGGCAGGCCATCCCCGGTATTCGTCTCCCTGCTTCGGCCCCTGACACGGCGCCGAAGCACGGAGTCGGCAGGACCTGTTGTTCCTCAAGGTATTGTTTAAATAAAAAAAGAGAAAATAATAGCAAAGAGAGGGGGGCCGGGGAAGTTCTTTTAGCCTGGCTCCCGCTGGCAAATCCAGGCCCTTTTTCCGCGAGTGGGGGAATTTGTTCTTTTATTATTTTTTTTATTTTCACTTCAGTTTATAATACGTACATACATGGACCTGAGCTGTAACAAAATACAATCATATATTAAGTACACTGTGTTAGTGGTTTAATGTATCAAGTAATTATTTATTTGGGTTAAATTTTACTATTATTTATTAATGTTTTTCACTTTATTAATTCCTGCTTTTATGTTGTGACTTCAGTATTTTCTTAAGTGTCTTCCTTACTAATCCTATATATCGGTGTTATTAGTCCTTACATAGTTGTCTAGTTATTATTGTTAGTATCAGTTTTTTTTTTCATTTATACAGTCAAAATTACGTTATTGAAATCACTTCCCGCACTGTGCTATATGTGTAACTATCTTAATAAAAATTTATACTTCATTTTCCGTAATCTACTCATTAATAATATATAAATTTTTTCTAAAATAGAAACAATTCAAATACAAAATACAAGGACACTAAACAACCATTCATTTATATGGACTTCAGTTCCTCTATCTATACATTTTAAACCAAAAAAAAAATATATCATCAGCAAATTATCACAATAAGTATTAATAATAGTTTTCATTTACATTTAATTCCCTATGAATTGCTCCATATCAGAATTTAATTTTTATCCTTCACCTATCTACTCTAAGCTAATCCTAACTATCCTAACTACTTTCACTCTCATCATCCATTCTCACCAGGGAAGTCAGCCGTTAAAGTTCATTCCAGGGGGCTGGGACACACCCTCCATATCCGTATAGATTGGGGCCTATCCTGGAAGTTTCTTCACAGCCGAATCTTCAACCACACCGCACATTCACACTAAACTTCATACTTCTTTCGAATTGCACATCACTATTAATTTTACCAATCCAGTTACCTCGGTACTCCGCTTACCATCCATATCCATAGGATTGGTGGTCAGACACTGGGGGTTTCTTCGCGGATGAGTAATCGTTAATCCCGAAAGTTCTCGCACTCACGCACTCCCGCAACGCTAAACGGCTGGCCTCGGGGCATACCGGTTTCGGTTCGCGATTTAGCGTTGAGTCCTCACAATTTTGTAAGAACCACAGCCGTGGAAAGATGTTTAATCCACAAAGTTCGTGTGAATTCTTATATGTGAGTTTCCCGCTTTCCGCTTCTCCCGCACCGCGTATTCCCCTTGGTACCCGGGTCGCGCGCGTCACACATTCTTCGACTACGTTATTTACATTATTTACAATATGCATTGTTTCCCGTCTTCATTTTTGGTCATATATGTTCCTCCTCATTCTCCTCCTATAGATTTCTTTCTCCTTATATGAGATGATGGTAGCCAACAGATCCAGGGAGGTTCTTTTGATGTCATCTTCGATTATTTCGTGTATGTAACGTTCTTTAGTTCGTTTCTCAGATCCACAATTCGAGCATCAACAGTTCCATCCGCCTTTACGTGATTTTCTGGGCAATGGAGAACCACATGCTCGGGTGTTGAAAGTTGTCCGCAAGATCACTCGGGGGATTCCACTATCTTTAATTCATGTAATTTCGATTTGTATGGTCCATGTCCACTTAGGAAATGCATCGAGCCCTTATCTGGATTCCAATTGGTCCATTTTAAACGTTGATCAATCATGGGTATTATTCCATACAACCTTCTTGATTTTCCGGAATTTTGCCAATTTCTTTGCCAAATTTGATTTATTTTATTATCAATGTCTTTTATATCTTGTGGAATTTCACGCAAAATTTCCGTAGCTCTTATTTGGTTTTCATGCTTTATCCAATACTGAGCTGCCATTTTGATTGCTTCTAGATGTAAAGGTCTTATCCCCAGAATGACATTTATGGCTTCCCCCGGTGTTGTTTTATATGCTCCAGACATTCGCAGTAAGATGGTTCTTTGAGCTCTGTTAAGTTTTAGCGCCAATGATTTGTTTTCTTGCAACCTATGTGCCCAAACACTGGACGCATAGGTGCCAATAGCATTTACTATCTGGGAGTTATATAATTTCAAAATTTTTGTGGGTAACTTAAATTTAGTGATTGCCAATGTTATTATCTTATTTCAAAATTTCAAAATTGTATTAGTAGTTTCCTCAATGTGGGCGTTATAGTTCAACTTTTCATCAATTACAACTCCCAAATATATAAACTTATCAACTCTTTCAATAGTTTGATTGTTATACTTAATTGTAGGATCTCGCTCCAACTTTCCTTTAAATATCATATACTTAGTCTTATTAACTGAAATTTTAAGTTTATTTTCAATACACCTATTTCCTAATTTTGTGATGATCTTGTTTGTTCTAATCTCTAATTATCTTCGCGTTTTCCCTCCACCAAAATAGCGAGGTCGTCTGCATACGCCATTAGCGATGTTACCTCTTCCATCCGATCCAGAACTTTGAGACAGGGGGCAATGCATTTGTCCCAAAATATTGGGCCACATACAGACCCCTGTGGACATCCTTTATTGGGTATTTTAGTTATTTTCTCTCCCGGAGCCCTAAATGTAATCTTTCTGTCCTGGCAGTAGTCCCTCAATACCCTAATAATATATAGCGGAATTTTCATTTCAGTCAAATTATTAAACAACGCTGGCCACCAGAGGTTATCGAAGGCTCCTTTAATGTCTACATATAACGCAAGTACATAATTTGCGCCAGAATTGTTAATGTCTGTACAGAAATTGTTAATGGCGTCTTGCGTTGACCTGCCTTTTCTGAATCCAAATTGCATGTTATCATTTTCTAAATCCGTTCTGCTTGCTTGTAACCTTGCTATTATTATCTTCTCAAACAGTTTACTGATTACATTCAGCAAGCATATTGGGCGGTACGATCTAGGATCTGTCTTAGGTTTCTCCAAGCTCTTCAAAAAGATAATTAAGTTCCCTTCCTTCCAATTTTTTGGGAAACGTCCCTGCCTGATACATTCATTAAAAGGGCGAGTTAAGTATGGGACCCAGATTTCTTTCGAATTCTTATATATCTCCGATTTTATTGCATCCGGTCCTGGGACTTTCTTCGTTTTTAAAGATCTTATAGCTATTTCTAGTTCTGTGTTCTTAATTTCTGGTATTTCTTCCTCAGGAATTTGTAGATTAATATTGTTCATAAGTTTTCTGATATCTTTTTGTTCATCTGTTTCATTATCTTCTATGTCTTTTGGGATTAGTTCTTCTACTAAATATTCCGCTGAGTCTCTCCAGGTTTTGGTATACGTTTTAACCTGTTTTTCCAAAGTTGATATACTAGTTGGTGATAACTTTCTCATACAGATTTTATAGGGTTTACAACACGGGTCAGTTGCTAAGTTTGTTTCAACAAAATTGTTCCATGTTTCCGTTTTCCTTTGTATTAATAACTGTTTGTAGTTGTCCTTTGATTTCCTATATTCGTAGAGTTTTTTCTTCTCAGTTCAGGGTCCCTTGCCTTTTGGTATGCCTTCCTTTTGGCTCTTGTACTGCGCCTAAGTCTTGTGAGCTCATTGCACCAGAAGGGGCGTTCGCCAAATTTGTGTTACCTATCTATCACCTATCTATCTGGTGGCAGCGTCGCTTTTATTGCCCGAATTGTGGAATTTTTTAGTTCTTCAGCCAAATTATCTAAGTTGATATTTGGTGTTATTTGTGGTAGTATCAAGTTTGCTTCTGATTTTTCTTTGTTCAGCCGCAAGATGTTATAGCGTATTTGTTCACCTTCTTCGACAATGCTCCGTGCTGCTTCCGGTTTAGATACCGAGACTATAAACTTGATTGCATTATGATCGCTACTGGTATTACCATCCAATAATTGCCATTCGCTAATTTGATTGGCCAAATTGGTAGTTGTAAGCGTCACATCAATGTTTGTCCCGGCATCTGCTCGGCCCCGAAAGGTTGGAAATTCTTATTTATGGTTTGCTATTACTAATTCATTTGCCATAATTAGGTCTTCAAGAGCTTCGCCTCTCCTTCTGTCTCGATCTGTTAGCACATTACTGAACCACATGGGGGATTTTGCGCTAGCATCCATTGTTATTAATATTTTATGATTTGAATATTCGCTTATAATGGTGTTTAGCTTGTCCAAAAAGGGTTCAATATCATATTGGTATTTGACAATAAATGTTTATTATTATTATTTTTTTCTTTTTCAGTTAATAATTCAGCACAAGTAGTCCACTCATCTGTGTACTGATGAATCTCTAATAGCTTATACTTTTTGTTAAAGTTTACAATTGCAGATTTTGTTTTTTGAGTCTTGTTAGATATTATAATTTCAGCGTTTGTGGATAGTCCCGTTAATCGGTCTTGATAAGTGTACGGCTCTTGTAAGCATAAGATGTCAATTTGGAGTTCTTCTGTAATCTTTCTTAATTAGGAGCCAACCAATCGAGAGCCTTGTGCTTTAAGCTGCAGCACAGAGCACTGTTCCGGCTGCATTCTATCTGGGATGTCTTGTATGTGCATAGCAGCGCGGCCATGACTCTCTCAAGTCCAAGACCGCCCTACCATGGGCCCTCACGAAATCTCGGTGAACCTCGTTTAAATCTAGGTATTCGGCTCTTCTTTCGAAGACTTCATCGACCAGCAACAAAATCTCCCCGGGATCCGTTGGTATGTTGTTCCTTTTCAGCGTTATTCTATCGACAGCGTTTGGTATTGGAAAAGTTATTCGTTCTCCTTCATCCTGCAAGTTCCTAACCAAATGTCTCAAGGCAACAACTAAGATCTGTGGGTCTTCTAATATTGATAATTGTATGCCTTTTCTTGTATTCCATAATTCCAATTTTGGGTCATAGATGGTTTCTCTAATGATTCT
>JAGDQP010012411.1:0-13249 GCA_022664845.1 Lepisma saccharinum
AAAAAAAATCATGTTTCATTAAAAACAATTATCATTTAACTGCACGCTAAAATGTTAAAATGTCGTTAAGAGGGTTCAATTTTGCAACTCTGACTTCAAATTCGTACTCGGCGACCCAAAAAACCATGAACATGATATTCATCTTGATTGTAGCATGATACAGGCTATTTCACGAATAGGGGTTGTCAATAGGGGATGAAGGGGGTTACATTTTGCAACTCTAACTTCAGATTCGTAATCAGCGAGACAGCGACCCACCCCCACCGCAACAAAAAAAAAAATGAGTACAGATTTTGAGATCATTCACTTGCGTTTTTGACTTTTGGCCAGCTTTTTTGGAATCGGGCGCACTATGTAGCGGTCTGAAATTGACGCCAGCAGATGGGCAGACACCTAGAGAACCTGGCAGTTGTAATCGATTAAATTAAATATTCAAATCTCCTTTGCTTTCTTCCTAAGCACCAGGCTTAATCACGCGAAAACATAGACAAACCAATAAGAGACGCAAGTTCATCCCAATCATCCAGGAAAGATTAATCGAAAAGCGGTATCAAGTTGACCCAGCTTAATTGTATCGGACCACTCAATCCGTTACTTATTTACATCTTTGATGCTGTGTGGTTGCTAGTTCGTGAGTAGAAGTGATTGTAAAATAATACAGGGTGATGTACTGTACCATGGGCACTGTATCTTGGGACATGCATTGCGTTTTGTATTACACGATATAGAAATGTATCTTGCGTTTTGTACTGCAAGATAGATAAATTGTAGTGGGTTTTGTACCACTGGATGGTTAAATAATTGTTTAACTTTTCTTTTACTGGATAGATGAAATAAAAGTGTGTTGCGTTTTGGATTACGATGATAGATACGATAAATATGATTGAAAATCTCATCTTCGTACTGTTCGTATCTGTATTTTGCTATATCATTAATATACAATTCTGTTACACCAAAAATAAAATAATTTATCCTTACTTCTAGTTGTATGTTCATGGGCTTCACGTTGCATGGTTTCCCGAGGTACATCACCCTCGGTTCCAAAGTACATCACCACTATGTATTTTAGGACATTTTTGCAGTGTCTTAGAAAACAGATTAGCATAGTAACAAGTTAAATAAACAACAAACTTTCTTTTTTAAAAAAATGGTCCAAAGAGCATGTACCTTGGCATGCACTCAATGACGTGACTGGGATAAACATTTATGAGAAATTGGAGATTAAAAATGTCCTAAGGTAAAGCAGCTTTCCCTACGCAATCTCTAGATTTGTTTTTACCAAGCAGCTTTAGCTCAGTGGTTTAGCAATCGGAAGTTTCTGAGAACGATTCCAGCAGCCGCACATCCAGACTAATGTTTATCCACGGTTTTCCCCTCAGTGTCTGGGAAAATATCGGGATGGTACCTTCAAACTAGACGCTGGGCGACTACCTGCCAACATACTGTTCCCTACCCTATCCTGGACTGAGCCATAGTTGTTTAACTGCCATAAATAAATTCTAATTCTAAATTTTTATAATTTACTAAATGTATTTGAATAAATTTGTGATATTTAAGACTCCTCCAATAAAAAGTACATTTTACAAAATCTTTCAGGTTGCAGAAACTACACGAGGGTGGAATTCTTCATAAGCTACAGAGAAAATGGTTCACTTTAAAGCCTCAAAATTGTGGGTTACGATCAGTACAGAGTATCACCCTGGATAGTGTTATTATATTTCCAGTGATACTACTAGGAGGTTTGTTGCTAGCGATTTTGTTTCTAGGAATGGAAATGCTTTTAAGACGAATATCAACAACTAAAGATTTAAGAACTGAACGAAGTTTTTACTACTGTCGGGCAACAAACACAAGACAGAAGAAACTTGTTACCAGGAAGCGAAAATAGCGTAAGTGATGAGAACAAAACATTGGATCAACTCTGCGATGAGGTATTTTTAAGTTTTATTAACGTTTAGGTGAAATCGTTTCATTATGGACAACATTGAAGAGCGAGAATTGATTATCTAGTTTTGTGACATCAGGAAAGTTACTTTGCTGTTTTCCAGTGGCGGTTCGTGGCCTTAAGTCTGATTGCTTCCTTCTAAGCCACTATCTTCAATTTCCTTGGTTTTCTTTGGCTTACCCTAACAAGCAAACTGTCAGGTGCGGCAAGACACGAAAACATATTCCTATATTAATTACCGTTCGATTAAGCACTACAAACAGTACACAATACATAAGTTTTACACATCGAGCAAATTAAACACCACACTGATGAAGGTGTAGGTTGACAGGGACAATATAATCAGTCAATAATATTGTTAGTTCAAGTATGAGTTTGATCGTATATACATCTTTAATCAATATTGAAAGGCCAATATGCATATTCCCACCTATTTATTAGAATGCCAAGGAATATAATACATGTGACATATTCAGAACCCGAAGACAACATCGCATTATTATTATACATCAAATATATTCCACTGTTATGCCCAACAACCACTGCTCCTCCTGGAAAACCGAAGTTTCTTACGTAAAAATCTTCTAAATTAATCACATGTTTATGGAATTCCATTCTGCAAGTATCACCATTCATAACATCCATTGTCGCGTAGACTTAATCAAAATTCAATATATCCAGTGTCACATAGACTCGTCATATCCATAGTCATCATCATCCATAACCAATTTTCCTGGGCGTATTTGCTAATAATCTCATATGTAAAGTTGTTGAATTCAAAATGTCTATACAAAAAGTGATTGACTCTGGTTGGAACTTGTCGAAATCCAACTTTTGGAACAATATTTTCTCTGCTTGCAATCCTGGACAGTGTAAATTACTTGCTGCAATCAGGTGGATACATCTCAAGTCAATCTTATTCTCTTAGCGATCACAAAAATGAGATGGTATTGTAATATTAGCCATCTTAACAAATCCTCTTTAGTTTCAAGTTCCATACTGTAGATATCTGGTTATGTGAGTTCAAAGCAACGATCTCCAACAAAAGATGGCAGCACTACCTCCGTATATGTCTAATGTACATTCTGTGAAGAAAGTATCGGGAATTGTACATTTACAAAGCCCACTTAAAGGGAGTGTTGAAATTCTTCTTGTCGCTACGTTAGCACAAACAACTGCCCTCTATGCTCAAGCGGAGTTTGAGCGCCATCTGTCATTTAGTTTGTTTACAGTGCCCCATTTGTCAGTTCATCTCAAGTGTGTGTGTGCGATGTTTACAATGGATAAAAATATCGAACAAGGAACCTGTCTTAAATTTTGCATTGCAAATGGAATTTCGTGTGCCGAAGCGCTGAAAATGTTACATAAGGCTTACGGTGAATCGACTTTATCAAAAACACGTGCGTATGAGTGGTACAGTGCATTCAAAAGCGGTCGAGATGTGGTGGAAGATTTGTCTCGCTCAGGTCGACTATCAACGTCTTCAACTGAACTTAACATCGCTAAAGTAAAGGAAATGGTGACTGAAAATCGTCGTTTAAGTCTGAGAGAGATAGCCGCTGAAATTTCTGTGTCTCACGAATCAATTCGTACCATTTTAAACGATTGTTTGGGCATGAAACGCGTTGCCGCTCGACTAGTGCCGAAAGACGTGAATTTTCTGCAAGAACTCAATCGTGTAAGGGTCGCTGAAGACATGCTAGAACGAGTCAATTCCGACCTCACATTCATAAAACGCATTGTAACTGGCGATGAGACATGAGTTTACGAGTTTGACATGCAAACCAGTCAACAAGCTTCGGAATGGCGCCTTCCAACTGAGCCGAAACCGAAAAAAGCACGTCAAAGTCGATCAAAAGTGAAGGTGATGTTGACAGTTTTTTTCGATTATCGCGGTGTTGTGCACTCGGAATTCTTGCCAGAAGGTGAGACAGTAAATAAAGAATATTATCTGAGCGTTATGCGACGTTTGAGAGAGCAAATTCGTCGAAATAGACCAGATTTGTGGAAAGAAAACTCATGGATTATGCACCACGATAACGCACCATCTCACAAGGCTATCATTGTGAATGAATTCTGGCCAAAAACTCAACAAATCTTATCGAACAACCACCGTATTCCCCTGATCTGGCTCCGGCCGACTTTTTTCTCTTTCCAAAACTCAAATTACCACTTCGAGGCACCCGTTTTCAGTCGATAGCAGACATCAAAGAGAATTCACGGCGAGTACTGAAGTCGATTCCGGAAAATGCGTTTCAAAAATGTTTTGATGATTGGATTATTCGTTGGCATAAGTGTATTATTTCGGAAGGGGTCTACTTTGAAGGCGATACAATAAATTTGGATGAATAATGCATATTTTGTGTTTTATTGACAAATTCCCGGTACTTTCTTGACATAATGTATTTTCACCGTTACACAAAAATTTCCTTGCTGCTCCTACAAATTCAAGCCTAGAGAGTTCAAACTTTCAGGAAAGAAAGTTCATAACCAATTCAAGAGCATGATCGATGCCGATATTTTATTTTTGAAATAGCTTCGTTGTTGTTGTGAATATTGGAATCTCAATGAAGCTCTTTCAACAATAAACCAAAAAGAAAATTAAAAATCGGCATCGATCATGCTCTTGAATTGGTTATGAACTTTCTTCCGTGAAAGTTTGGAATCTCTAGGCTTGAATTTGTAGGAGCAGCAAGGAAATTTTGTGTAACGGTGAAAATACATTAGACATATCCGGAGGTAGTGCTGCCATCTTTTGTTGGAGATCGTTGCTTTAGATTATCCTTAAGAAGCATTAGAACAGACAACTGGAAAACAATAATATGTGGCAATGTGTTAGGTACACAACAAAACAGCCCTTGAATAATGAGTAACGAACCTTTACAGGTGAGTGCAAGTCGTGCGGATGAATGTCGATTCAATAAGATACCTTTGGCAGAACATTAAAATGTCAAATGTATGGCGTCGTGCAATCAAAAGGAGCACTAATACATTCCTACACTTTCATGCCGGTAGTTTCTAAAGCTGGAAAACTAATGCCAAAGTTACTACTGGTTCTCTAAGAACAGAACTGTATTTAATGTAATGATTATTTCACTTCTTTTCAAACTAGCTGTCGAACTATTGGTCTGGTAAAGTATTGGAAGTTTCGGTCTCGCTTGAAGCAGCTTTGGTATTATTTTGTGTTATCTGACATTGTACTCTAAACACAGTGCGAGTGCTGAAGGAATTGGAAGTGAAACTACAGAGTCTGTTCTTTGTTTTTTTCAAAATTTGAATAAATCCTTATAGCTATAGTGCTTGCCTTGTCGTTAGCTTTATTAGTCTTAGATTTGGTCTGATTTCTAAACTATTTAGAAATCTAGATACTCATGTTACAGGATTTCAGGAAAGAAAAGTGCCAACGTGGTAACATCTGATCACATGTTATCAACCAGCCAGGGTTGCTACCTTTCTGTTCAATAAAGTCGGGACATGTTCTGAGCAGAAGATCCGTGATACTTCCACGAAAAAAAAACAACAACAACAACAACAAAAAAACAGTCAAGCTTAAAATTGGTTTTCTAGGGCCATCCTGGACTTCTTCTGAAGTCAGAAATTACTACCGATTTAGCTGAAATAAGTTGTGTTTTTCTTGTTAATTAATTATTTGAGGGAGTGAGACTTTTGGTCACATTTTGAAAAGTTCTCCTTCGCCTTATCACTTAGAAAGGTGGTGCTAGGAATACGTCGGGAATTTTTTTATAATTTAAGCCATAAAAAAAAATGCGTTGTACTTAAGTTTCTTGAGGAGTTAGAAAATTAATTTTTAATTCAGCCTGTAACTTTGAATAATTAACTTACTCGAAAGCTCTTTCTTATACATATGAACCTATAATAAACACTGAAAACAATCGTACTTTTTCTTGAAAAAGTAACAAACATACAGAGGCAAGTATTACTCAAAAGTCAAATGTTTCCCGAAAAACTCAACTCATGGCACTATCTTACACTGAACTGAATTTTAAAGAGTACGCGTCGGAGAAGAACCAGTTTGCAAAAATAAAATAAATAAATAAATAATAATAAAAAAAAACTTAACTATCATGTGGACTCAAGAAGTAAAAAAAATAGACAAAATCACTTATATTTGTATGTTTCATAGAAATAATAAGTGGAATTTCATACCTATTCAATTACAAATATCAAATAATTAACTATTCTTAATGCTTGAACTTTGAACAGTGAAAATCCGCGTCCCGACAAACATTGAATCGGGACGCGGGACAACTGGCCAAAAATCGCTGTGTGGTCCCGATAGAATTGGGATGTGGTGCCCTGCAACCAATACTCAGTAGAGCTGATACAGGGTAGTAGCCTTTCTTGGAATTCCGCATTTTAGTTTTTGGAATTACGCTGAATTAGAATCAAGATTCACGTTTACAATAGGAATTTTGTACAAATGTCGTCACTTCCAACATTATTCAGCATTCTTGAATATATACGCGAAAGTGGTCATAAATAAATTTGCGGAAAAAAACATTTGCAGTACCTCATTGGGTATGAAATACAATCGCGAAGTTGCTTAGATGATTCAAGCTTAGATGTATAATTCGAGTGTAAAGTAATTGAAATTGACTGTCTGAATCATAGTACTAAATACAGACTTGATTGTAGAATTTTTGCCAATTTAAAGAAATGGATTGGTAATTTGTTCATAATGAAGTTCGTCTATACCAAGGGTCTTCAATATTGTTTTTTCCTGGCGTCCAGACTGATTGTAATATCGCAATAAATGACCTTTTGCAGTCTATATAGTTAGTCGGGCAAAAAATTACGATTAGGATCTATTAGTAACTTCTTATAATTGTATGGAATAATTAAATAAAAGATAAAGTTAACACGTATATTAAAATTACACTTCTATCTGTTTTCAAACAGTGAAGTGTGAACATATAACACATTCAAACATCACTCTTAACATCGTATAAAATCGTGGAGGTCCGGGACAAAAGGCTTCAGAGGCCGGATTCGGATCGGAATATGCCATTTGAAGAGCCATGGTCTATACTATTATAAGAAACACTCAATTTACTTGTTATTTATTATACGGTATTATTGTTGATTATCTGTTGTACAGAAGACATTATTTGTTATTGCACTTACTAGAAAAAAAATATCTTCTGCTTTTCGAGTTCCAGAACTAACCTGACCTAATCTAACTCTCTGGGAGCAAACATTACTTGCAAGACAATTGAACAATTATGCAAGGAACAGTTAATCCATTAATTATAAAAAAGGACGGATCATTATTCATTGAAGCGAAAATTTGAATTATGCGTTTAACCATTGAATTAAGTTATATTTAATGCCTATTTGGCTCAGGATATAAAGCAAAGAGTGAAGATGTGGAAAGGAAGTTGGTCAGAATCTAGTTTGAAGGTACAGCCTACATCTAATGAAACAGGAAAACTCTTAGTTAGGAATTGGCGCCCTTTCGATTGGAACCTAGGACATTACGAAAGCAAAGTATTGTAAATATAAAGATAACTCTATTAGACTAGACGTCAATACTCTATACTCCGAAATAGAACATGCAATTAATTGTCTTGTCAAAAGAAAATAGTTGTGATAGTCTTGAACATTCTCCTTATCTCACACGAAGGCTGGGAAGTTGAAACAAATAGCTGTTGCTAATCTTGAAACTACTTTCTTCAATAACGTGTCAAGTTAAGAATTTCGACACAGTGCTAGCAAATGTTCATGGTGGCTCTAAATATTTTCTGGTAAAACACGTGCGTGTTTTTAATCTGTTTATGTAGAAGCTGGAAACAAGTGTTCTAAAATATTTAGACATTTCGAGATCCTAAGAAGACAGTGGCAAGCGGAACTGAAGCGCGACGAATCCAAGTATGAAAGAAAATGTCACTGTCGAAAAAAGTGCTGAACAGTTATATTTATATTCTTTAGAACACGTAAAAACGTTGTAATTATTGGAAATGCACCGAAACATATATATTGTTTGATCTTGTAATACAAAGAATGGAAAATACTATCATGGTAGGAATGTAAGGAAATATTAAAGGAAAAAAAAATATGAAAAGTTTGCATGTTTCTGACAAAGTGGGGAAAACAGAGGAATGATAAATATCTGTTAAGGCTCAATTCAAGTGGGCTTTCCCGCCTTTTCCACTTGACGTCAATTATTCAAAATTCAGAGCAGGTAAACGAAATGTAACTTTCACAGACCAAAGTTCATGTCATGTTTTAATAATGGGTACAATTAGTTTTAAAGAAATGCTACTAGTAACCTCAGGATTGTGTGCAGACACTTTTGGGACAGAATAATATCCCAAAAGTGTCTGCACACAATCCTGAAGTAATTACTAACGTTTCCTTAAAGATAATTGAACTCATTATTAAAACATGACATGAACTTTGGTCTGTGAACATTACATTTTGTTTACCTGCTCTGAATTTTGAATAATTGACGTCAAACAAAAAAAGGCGGGAAAACCCACTAAAACAGACGGGTGAAGCTTACGTCCCGTTACCCGAAACGAGAGAAAGGCAGACGTCAGGTATTTCGAGTACGAGGAAAGTGGAAAGTTACGAAAAGCAAGGTTTGCGGAAGTGAGTTTTGGATTAAGAGCAAAGGCATTGGAAAAGTAGTCGAACGGTAACCGAACATCGGGATACATCAGCGCCTGCCTGATTCTCGTCCGCGCTTCGAGTCCGAAGTTTCACCCAAGTAAGTGGTATAAGACCACTCTTTAGGTTAGCAATGTTTGTCGTTTCTCTGTGTCTACCAATATTCTAACTTCACATTTAATCGGTGTGTAAATTTATCTTTCTTGGGGGCCATAAAGTATAGTTGATAGTATTCACTTGTACCGGTAACTTAACTTACTAGAATATCATTGAGAAAACTTTTGATAATTTGGGGTCTAAGATTAAATTTGTCCTCGGTACTAGAATATGATAGTACATATTTCCGTATTCAACTTCATTCTATCACACGCAGATGGAAAAAAATGCGCTTCTTTCCAGATTCGACACTGTATGCTTTACTGTAATATTACATTAGAGATTGTAAACTGTTTCTGTTCTCTCTACAATAAATAATTATTAATTCACAGTGGTACCTTTATTTAAAGATCGGCAATACTTTCGATATCCTCGAGATATGAATTTTGTAACATAATATGTACTGGAATTTGTACATAATAAACAGCCTTGTAGTCGGTACTCTTCCTTCTGCCCCATATATGCTACGTTAACGCTTAATATGAAATATAGGACAATTTTCAATAAGACCTCTATGAAAGCTACGCATCTCTTGACTGTATATGCTAGGCAGATTTTGAAGGGTTTTCTTCTTTGTAAGGCAAGAGACTGGCTCCTCACTCCGAATAATGCATCGTCATGAATAGATTATACCTTTCTGCCTTGCCTATTCTCGCTAGCGAAACACTAATTTCAGTACTGTTGAGAAGTGCAGAAGTACATATGAATGAATCTGTTCTAGACTTTCATTGTTTTTAGCGATTGAAAGGTGTAAATAAATGTAAAGTTCATAAATTAACTATCAGGGTTTATAGGTTTTGTGCTCCAGAGAGCAGAATACCCTGACTTTTGCGACAGCCTTTTTTTGGCTTTTATTTCTCTAAAATTTCCAAACATTTAGAGGAAAGTATCCACATTTCTTTCACTTCTTTTTTGGATGCTCATAAAATCTATTATAATTCTTATAACAAGATGTGAGTACGTGCATTAACTTTTACAAACGTTCAAGTACAAATATTGTGACTCGACAATAATTTCATGCATTTAACACGAGAAATAATGTACTTTCCAAAACAAGACAAAAATGGGTCCAAATTTCGCCCACTGCCTGCTGTCACATAAATGACTGAAACAAAAAAAAAGAAAAACATGAAATCTGCTTACAACATAAAGTGGAATATTATAACTAATTATACCTATAATTATGCATACAAATACGAGTGTCACTTTTCTTAACTAAAGAAAAGACTGTAAACAGAAAAAACTCTCATTAATTGTAAGTTCAAAACACGAAATCTGCAGAAGATGTAGATTTTATCTTTAAACAGCTCTCTAGTTATTACAGCCAAATTTCATAGGGAAAAAGTCGACATTTTGCTTCTTTACCAACACAGATTTCATGGAACCAAATGTGACATTTTCTGCATGCAACCCACTTTTCATCTATGTTTTCTTGGAAGTACAGTTCTTCATTAATGGGACACCCTATGTCGTAATAAGTGATAAAAAATTGCTGCTTGTTGATGTATAACTACAGTGGTCATTTCCTTTGCCATCTCTGCTTGATAAATAAAGTCCTTTTGCTTTGCTTCTACGAAGCTGCTTGTTTGTCTCTTTCAAATTTCTTTCGCACTGTTAGATGTGAAAATAAAATTGTCAAATAGCAAATATATTGCGCTGTTTTCATTGAATTTCAGGTTGTTCTCTGTTCTTCTAAACTTATTAACTTTCTACAATACATCATGTTAAATTTAGGGATTGAAAATTTGGACCTATCAGATGGGTTAAATTAGGACTCTCTTGACACTACAAAATATGGCCTCCCCACACCAGGGTAAAGCTTTTCCCGTCAAACTTATCAATGTATATTATAACTCAATTGTCATTCATCAAGCATGCTTATAGTTACTAGTATAAAGCTTACAGCTGCTGAAGCTCTTAGCCAACGTCCCACTGCAAACCTCCAAGGAGGAGAAAAACAACAAATAGCCACGAGGTACACCATACCCTTCAAATCTTCAGATTACTGTTTGCGCGTTACTTCGGATGACGATCGACTCCAATAATTACAAACTCATACTGAGAAACTTTTGTGGGTTAAATTAGGCTCCTAGGCGAGATTTCGTTACTTTCCTCTATTGTGTGATCAACTTTTATTGTGGTCAGTGATTTTGGCATGTAACCTTTTTGAAGTACTAGCAACTAGCTATAACACCAGTAATAGAAGCTTTATCTACACACAACATATTTTTTTCTTTAGACATACATGTTTGGATTGTTTTGATAACTAGAGCACACAACCTTATTTACCCATCTTATTGTAAGTTCGTGAAAAGAAAGCTATAACGTGTTAGAGGGGGGGAAATATCATCCCCTCCTGGGATAGTGAATTTTAGTTAGCAGCCAGGTATAAATACATTCTAGAGGGGGATTATCCCCCTATCTCCGGCCGTAATTCTCACCCTGGATTTAATTCAAAGATCACTAAACACACAAACTACAGAATATAACAATTTTTCCATCCGCATTTCATGTCTCTGTCACTGAGATTATGTATACTTGCTATCTTTTGTTCGTTTGGCAATGTTTGGACGTAAAATGGCCACCATGTTCAGTGTTGGAAACTTTTTGTAAATAAACAACGGTGCCATATTTCCTTCTGAATCATTTGTTTGGATTCTTATATTCTATTACGCTCATCAACACAATCCTTTTAAATAAACTAAAATTAAAAAAGTTTAAAAGTATAAAATAACGTATCATATGTATTCTTAATGTTACGTTTATTTACAATGATCAGATGGATTTTAAATTGTAGTAATTACAATATACAAACTGTGATATTCCAGGTTAAAAAATTGTAATGTGAATGAATGTACAGACTAAAAATTTAGAACCAAAATCAAAGGAGAGAAATGTATAAAATATGTATGACGAATTAACATTCAATGGGCTTATTTTAAGAGTGGATCCATATGTTTACATTTAAGCATGTCTTCTGAGGTTCCAAACACCCTCTCGCGTTAGCCGGAAGCATGATATTTCTTAGCCCTTGGCTTGAACTGAGTTTGATTCATATATTTTCTGTTCACCCATGCAATATTGCTTGTCATGCTTGGGAAATGTGGTTCGTAATCATCCGGATATGGCATTGGACCAATAAACTTCCTTGGTGGATTTATTGCAGACATCATTTTCTTCGGTTTCTTTACTTCCTGGACGAATTTCAGCTCTTGGGGTATAGGATACTGTTTCGGTATTTCCAGGTTTGGGAACTCAAGATCACCATCATCATCAATATCTCCAGAAGATATGTTTCTTGTTGATCCTGGCGTTTTAGCTCTCAGCCTGTGAGAAAGAAACAAGCAACTGGTATAACATTGCAAAGAGAATTGGTCAAGATTTCATCAAAACATTATTGTTAGGAAAAATATTAGATTATTTAAATCTTAAGTCGCTTTATCTTTGTTGCTGTGGTAGTCAATGTGCTTGAAACAAATGGTGCAACCATTGAGTTAAACGTAATGATACTGGAATGCTCGATTAGTATTTAAAGATAGACGCGAGAGCAAACATTTAATCCAAAGTACTAGATCTAAACAAGCTGATTCATCGGGTAGTTTGGGATTCAAACACCAAATGGTATCCCTGGTAACCACATATTGGTTAAATGGACGAAGGAGTAATTTGATAAATAGAAAAAAACTCATTCTCTCCCTTTTTCCATGGCAACTGGTGTCAGTACAGCCAAACAAGAAATGGGTTAATGTTAGTAAACTACGTGTAATGATATCTTGCTGTTGAGATACTGTTATCGGGGTTTATCTGTTAGTTAGTGCTATTTAGTTGAACGTTTTGGCAATATTGTTTTTTATCCTAGTTACGTCATTCGTATGACATAAGGCGGTAGCTATGAATAACTATTAAACAACGTGTTATAACACATACATCCACGGGTAGGTTCAACAAACATATGACGGGAATGTCGATCAGCTTTTAGGATCTATCAATGATTATCTAAGTCACTGTTCATGTAACAAGCCAAATGGATTATGATGAATCTAAATTGAATAGAAATTTATGTTCCTAAATTTATGTGAATTAGCGTTTGGATTTGAGACTACTTCAGAATAATAAATGTTTTCTATGAAACTTGATACTATTAATTTCCTGATATCGTATACATATTTTAATGAAGAAAGCCTTCTAGATCTGGTCTACCTATATTATGGAAGGAGTATCTGCCACAACTCATCTGAGAAGTAATAATCCAATTTTAACTATAACCGAGACATCATTTAATCAACATACTAACAAACAGCACTTACGGACCAATAATATGCAGTATCAGATGCCCAACCCGAACTCTGTGTTTGTAGCGGTTTAAAAATTGAATGAAGAGACAATTGAAGCGATAGTCGGAAAATAGACTCATAGGTCTATGGGCCCTTTTTCGAGAGAATGTTTTATTCTATGCAGCATATGTCTATGAACCCTTTTTCGAGAGAATGTTTAATTCTATGCAGCATAGGTCTATGG
>JAGDQP010012411.1:13259-32846 GCA_022664845.1 Lepisma saccharinum
GAATGTTTAATTCTATGCAGCATAGGTCTATGGACCCTTTTTCGAGATAATGTTTAATCCTATGCAGCATATTAAAATCTACTTTAGTACAAAGTTTTGTTTCAATATCTTGTAAACAGAGGGTAGGTGAAGAGAGGAGTGGAATGACAGCATCCATATGGTAATGACATAAAAAATCACATCTTCAGTCAATATTTTCTCGATACGTAACCTTTTCGTTATGGACCCTTTTCCTGATTACCGTCTCAATTATTACGTACTAGCAATATTTCATTCCTAGTTCGGCTAGACTGACACCATGTGGCATAAGAGACTACATATTTTTTTTAAATATAAGGCCTTTAGGCAACTTTTCCTCAGACCGACAGAGACTACATCCTTGTCCATTTAATTACTATAGTAACGCGGAGCATCATTTGATGTCTGGATCCCAGCTTTCAGTCTTTTACGCTTGTTTTCGTTCTACGATCCTCTTTTTTATTTATGTGTTATTTCTTCATTTACGCACGTATATATTCGCATTGCAAGAATTAAGATGTAAATCGGAAAACGAGCCGCATAATCATATCAAACGTTAAAAATACCTGAGCTAGAACTGAAAGTTTGGTTAATTTTGAACTTAAATGGAAATGAACGAACGAAAGTAACGGTTCCTAATTGTGTTTTCCTTCAGATACTTGCTTGATTTGTAATGCAATTGAACATCTACAATATGATAAGTTAAATCTAACTGGGTGTCATCATACGCTTATGTGGCATCACATATAGAGAGTATTAGGTGCAACCATAAGTTTAAATGCCTTACAATTGAAGTTAGAATTTACTAGACCAACCATATATTTATGTATGTTCCCTTCATTTTCATTCTTTTTTTACTACAACACATGAAATACTTACTCTGGTAAAAGAAATACTAATAAAAAATTTAGTCAAAAAAGAACCTCTCGCTCGTAAGCCTTCTTCTCTACCGCTTCAGCCATTCTGGCTGATACTAGCAGAGAACATTATAGCATAAGAGATGTACAAATCCGTTCGAAAAATCTCTCCGCAGTGGATATCTGTACTTGTGATTGTGAGAAACATACACTTTGGTCGCTGAAATGTGTACATTATGTTATGCGAATGTTCGAAATAAACATGAACCAGGCAAGACATTGTCATTCAACTCAACAGAGACGAATATCGCGCAATACTACTATCAGAGTGTTGTCAAGTATCTATCGTATCATCTCTTTCGCTCTACCCCACTGCGGAGAGACTTTGAACGCACTGTATTTAAGGTGTTACGTAAACTTTAACCTATGCTATATCGCAACTGGAAGAATAATTAATGCCCTCTAGTATTTTGGCACATTCATACCTGAAGGCTAAGCTACTGCCACACGAAGTCTGCTCACAATCTTAATTGCTAGAGTGTGTGTCACCTTCTTGTAAGTATGAATTAAATCATAGCAATCAAATAAGCTATGAAAATAAATTCTTGTGGGTGTCACATGGATATTTTTTGAATATACAATATAATTTGGTTGGCTAACACTGTAATAAGAATCCGTATATTCATATAAAGTCTTAAACCGAAAATAATAAGCTTATTGAAAAAGAAATCAGTCTCAAAGTTTGTTGTTTAATTGCATATTTTCAATTAAAGGTTGATATGGGGAATTATATATCTTCAATAATGCTTTGTCATTGATAGTTAATGTTATCTTGTAATCATTTTGCTATTTTGTGCTTTTTCAATGAAGTATAATAAGGATTTTTCATTTGCTTTTGTCATGGCGTCGATAGATTTTGCTGGAAACTTCTTTGCTTTCCTGAGATTCCTTTGTATGGAAAGTCGAGAATATCCCTTTTCTGATGCAATGTTAGGTCTATCGCGACTTTCAGGCTCCAAGCAAGGTATCAACGGTCGATTCTGAATCATTCTAATAACCTTATTTGGTAATATGTAAGGGTCAAGGCTGCAACATATTAAAGCTCGTTGTTACTTTATGACTGTCTAGAAGGTCGATTTATATTAATATTCTTATTATTCATATGAACTTTATGGACAATTACGTGATCAATCTTAGTCATTTCGCAATACCCCATGGGTTAGCTTGTTTTTCTACTGCTCGGTATGAAATCAGTTAGTTAATCTTAGAACGTAGTTCCTGAATGTCTTCGTGTGGCACGAGTGATTCATGTCATTATATGGAAACCAGTTTGTCAATTTTGGTGATAACGTAAATCGCAATTCAAGTGCATTGTATTCCTCAACAACAACTAACTGTAGCTGTGCGCTAATGTTCAAAACGTTCTTGTGGCGTAATGAAATATTTATATTCTGGTTCTGAAGGATTATGATATGTGGGCCATCATCTTGTGAAAGTTTTATCGAGGGAGCTGCAATAATTTCTTCGACCATTTTTCTCACCCCTCACCCACACTTTCATTCTTCAAGAGACTACACTGGACATTGGTGTTGTTGTGAATCTACAAGAACCTGGTGTATGTGAGTATATAAAAATATTGGCCAGAAGCGTAAATAAATTCATACTTCAATATAAATGCTTACAAGCTTAAAAACTGAACTTTATCTGACTGCTCAAATACTTTTTTTTATGCAAAAACGGTTGTTAAGGGTAGTTTCGCTCGCGCGCATAGCGTAGACAATCTTTGTTTGCTTCAAGGTTTGTCAATTTCTTTCTTTTATCACGAGAAGCCTAAACTTTTATTTTGTAACTTCAAACTTTTTTTACTTATTAAACTGTACATATCTGAAATATTAATGAATGTTTATGTTATCCCATATGGAACGTTGCATGTTAGTTGTAAGAAATAGTACAAGAGAAGATAACTTTAGCATCGTTCTGTTTACTAAATTTAAATTAACTTTCATGATATCGGTTTTCCTCATCCATTCCATCCTGACGAAAGCGTGAAAGTGTATGTTCAAGAAAAATATTATGGTTCAATTAAAATACCAACGGGTCTGATGCGTAACCCTACACGGATTGATGTGGAAGTATTGTGTCGAGAGACATATTGGTGCTTGTTAATTTCCACATCGAATCTTGAAACTAGCCATTCCGACCCGCCCTTTAGTTTCTCTGGTAAGTTAGCGTGTAAAGTAGTATTTTGTCTTTGGTAACCTGTGAACAGGCTTCATGCTGTGTACGGTGACATTGACGAGTGGGAGATATTGACATAGGAATGGTGGCAACTCCACAGAACGCCTTGAAAGGGAACATAGGTAAGGAACTATTGATCTATTCCATTGTGACTGAGGGTTTGCCCGTTTCCCTCGGTCACACTAGACAAAGACTGGACTGTGATGGTACCTTGAATGAGCCTAGGTGCCTTTCATTTCAAAATTCTTTCTTTGGTTGTTATAGTTGTTCTTTATGTCCAGTGTAAAATGACCGAAATAGGGTTATATCTGGATATCGGCAAATAAAAAATATTTGGGTTTCCTTCATACACAGACTTCCAATGAATCCAACAATACGAAAGATAAGTACTTAAAATTTTAGATTACTTGCAAATAACATTTCTTGTATTAAAGAAAAGAAAGAAAGAAAGTGTTTTCGAAAATAAAAAAGCCAGTCTTTTACTACTTTTTTTTTTACCAAGAAGAAACACCGAATGACCGAAACATGTTTCTACCAATGACCTCTATCTAAAAGCGATACTGGACTGACTGCTGCCATTGAAACATGAATATATGAAGCCAAGGAGCGGAGGAGACATTTAGGGCCATATTTATGAATAACTCAAAAGAGTGGGTGGCTCCCAGGGGCATTGAAATTATATGCTCCTGAGAGCCACCCAACTCTTGGGAGCGATTCATAAATATGGCCCTTAATCTCGTTTGTCCACTTCCAGCCTAAACCAATATGGAGCAAATTTTCCATTCTATTTTGTGATATTGCTGTGTGGCTCTTTTTTTAATATATGTATTAATTCTTGCAAAAAAAAAAAGGTAAGTATTATTTGCAATGAATAATTCAGGAAGTAGGACTTTAAAGAACGGACCGCACAGCGATAAGGAGCGTATAAAACAGAGTTAGAACTGAAAATTTGGTCCACATTGGATTAAACTGGAATTGGGCAAACGAGTTTAAGCTCTGGCGTCTATCTTTCGATACTAAGCAGTCGCTCCAGTATCGTTACGCAGAGCTCGATGGTTTCTACATACCGGTTTTCTGTATAACTGAATTCTAATTTTTGAAATTGAAGAATCATTCAGCTGCATGTAACGATAATGCAGCATTCGATTAGTATTTAAAGATTCACGCCAAATCAAACATTTAACTTCGTCCGGTTTCAGTTTAATCCAAACTATTAAAAACTTCCAGTTCTAACTCTGATTTTCACGCTTGGTTTTGGTGTGTGACCTTTTTCACGGTATGGAACTCTGCATATAGCATATCCTATAAGTAGTGTTCACGTTATTTGCAAGAAACAAGATGCAAATTTTAGAAACAAACAACACAGCTATGTCAAGAGTAAAAACTGAGAACTAAAAATTTGGTTCAAATTGGATTGGACTAGAAGTGCATGAGCGAGATTAACTGTCTTCTTCGTTCCTTGGTTTCTATACTCACTTAATTTTTGAGAGCACCAAGCATAGCACTCCAGTATCGGTTTATATAGATATCATTGGAAAGAATTCTAAATCCAGGGTGCGAAAAGAAATTGGAAACTTTACATACAAGAATAGCATGTATAATTAGTTAATTACAAACGAATGGAACCATAGAGTTAGGAATACAAATAGAGGGAACCTTAGGCTTTTTTGTTGGAGAGGGGAATGAAGCCAAGAGACGGAAGGGACGAGGCATTTCGGCCATATTGACTGGCCCCATATTTAGAGACCCTCTTTTCCGAGTATTGCCTCTCTGAGGTGCACTCATCTTTCTATTGAAAAAGGCAATCCTCACAGTACTCGGTATAGAAGGACTCTAATGGGGCCACACAAAATGGCTGCTGATGAACAGGAATTTGGCTTCATGTGACGTCATGTATGTTCTCTCTATTTTCTTTCTAACTCTATGAATGGAACAGATGAAATGATAAAAGAAAAGTACGCTCGTAGTAAAGTACGTCACACTCAACAGCAGCGCCATCTAATGACAAGAGTAAAGCTGATATTACTTGTTAACTGACGAAAGACCTGATAGCAGTTACGTTGTCCTTTGATTTATCAATGAACGAAGACTGAAATACAATGTAAAAACATAAAGTGGATGCCTCCCGTAGCTAATTCTTTCCGCATTGAAGTTTTTCTGCTCACCGCTGGCGGTACATTAGACATAACATATTTTAACAGTAAGTATTTCCACTCATCTTTAGAAACAAATAATAGCATTTATGAACAAACCTTCACGTTTCATATTAAATATTTCCAAATTGAAGACCACAGGGTATAAACGTGCTTTGTCCTTTTCATTGGTTCTACAGAAGAACGTTTTAAAAGTTTCTAACCACACATAATTACGTAAACCTGAACTTCAAACAAAGATTTGCTTGTGATGGACGGACAATGCACATTCTTGTGTAGCATATTGATTAGTTAAAAAGACCTTTCAAAGACTAACAAATGGTAATCCTATCTCAATTTTGGCCAAAAATGGACAAAGTACTTTCCTTTCCTGTGTTCTTTTATTGTTAACGTTTCTGTATTACCTTGCAGACTCGGACTCCTTGTCGACATCAAGCTTCTTTATGGTGTTAATCCAACAAACACTGGCCTTGAAAGAAACAAAACAGAAAGAACTGTAATGTTTACAAATTATTTCAAAGCTGTAAAATACAGTCGCAATTTTTGTATGTTGTTTCCAAAGGTTTACAGGACTTACGATTACGATCAGTAGAATTTCGTGGATAAAGATGTTTAAATTTCGTGAGTGAAAATGGTTAAAAAATCGTGAATACAAGGTAAAATATCGTGAGTACAAGGGGAAATTTCGTGAATAGCTAAAAAATAATTATTTCTAATGATGTTTTAAAAGTACAGACATAAACCTTGCACTAATGCATGCTGCTAAAACCTAGATAAAGTACATATCTTTTGAAATAACAACCAACTGCTAATACGGTTAATTATACAGGGTGGTGCAATTAAAAGTTGCTACCCCTTGTAGCCCGAACGACTACAAATATGATACAATGCAAAAACACGTCCAGCACTATTTTGAGGGGCTATATGATTATGAGCTATAAAACTTGGTCCCCACCCCACCCCAAGGGGGTTAGGCGGGGGGCAACTTCAAAATTTCAAATCGGAAAGGAGATCGAGTGATATCTGGTTTGAAAGGTCTTGACAAAAGAAATATTTTGGTGAAATCAAGTCGCTATGTTGTCCCTATCCAAAATGGCGGTAGGTTTAAAGGTCATGTCCATAAAGTCCTTTGCCACCCCTTCTATTCCGAATGGCTACAACCAATGCTGAACTTTGAATTTATACGTAAGAGGGCTCCTCGCTCCAACCTCCATATTTTTAACATTTTTAAAAATATTTCAAAATTTAAGAGTACTATCAAAAATGTAAATTCATAGCGCACTAGAACTTACAAATTACTATAAAATACAATGGACAAAGATCTCGAAATCTTGTCGATTGATGAGTGATACGTTTTCAAAGATTATGGCGCCATTATTCAATTGAAGTATCAGCACTCATCATTCAACAAGATTCCGAGATCGCTGTCCATTGTATTTCATAGTAATTTGTAAGTTCTAGTGCGGTATGAATTTATATTTTTGATAGTACTCTTAGATTCTGAAATATTTTGAAAAATGTTAAAAATGGGGGTGTTGGAGCGAGGAGCCCTCTTAAGAATGGTCCTTAGTGGAGAATTAATATTTAAAGGATAAATTTGTGTTCTAGACAAGACAAGAATACAGTATAATGATACTACCAATACTTCAGATTAAACCAATTGTCAAACTAAAAACACTTTCGACATTATTGCGTCTGTACATTAGTGAATTTATGCCGGTACTATCGAGGCTAGATTTTAGTTATCCGGTGCGTTGCGGCCTAACTGCATTACTGGCTAAACCCAACTCCTTTCATTATTTTAAGGAGCTATCATTTTCAGGAATCTGCTATTATAGCCCGCTCGCCGAGGTGTTAGTCGGGAGAAACTTAAAATTTTGAAATGGAGAAGGCGGTTCTGTTTGATAGGTTGCTGAAAAGAAATATTTTTTGGACAACTTTAGGCCCGCAGAATGATCCTGATCCAAATTAGTAGGGAAGAGGGAGATCAAAATTCGAGAATAAACGTTGCACACTGATAATTTAGTCAGGCAGAAGAAAGTATAAACTTGTGGTAGGTAACAGTGTTAATCTATAGGACTTATTTTTCATTGATGTTGATATTATTATTATTATTACAAAAACTACTGCTATTACCAATACTTCTTTAATTACTATTACTTCTGCTATTTTTATTATGCTTTCAGACTTGTAATACCTGTATAAACAATCCAAATTCTAATATAAAATTTGTGAACTATTTCTTATTTACATTATTGATTTAAATTAAAATTGCAACAATTTTTTCATTGTTATTAACAATTAATAAAATATCGTAATGATTATTTGGTTGTTACTTCGTAATGTAGCGACAGGATCGTATAAGACGTAGTAGCACAGTCTTCTAAATATACGATTTACTCTGGTGGAGTCCGTTTGACCGAAGATCATTTATTATAGTGGTTGATTTAGGAAATCATAGAGCAACACTTATTGACGGTTTACCGACACCAGTTTATTACAAAAAGTTTCAATATTATATGACATACAAAGTACTTTACAGTTATTAAGAAGAGCGTCCCGAAGGAGGGCTCTGTAATGATCAGATTAGTGGTTCAAACTCTTTTTACAGTGATAACTTCGACTTAGGTCTTTTGGAAAGGAGAGTGTCTAGAGAATGGATACTAACTCCAGTCCAAGTTAGCAAGGTATATGTATACCGACTCCACTGAAGTCACTTTAACGTTATAATGGGTAATTTATTGTATTCACAAGGTTATATTATGGTGAACACATTACGTCTTTACAGAGTTTTCGTATGTATACCTAGTAAAAGGTCGAAATGCAATTTATTCCAAATTATTTAGTCAAATACAAAAATAATACCATTTCTGTAAATAGAATCGGAGTAGATTTCAAATCAAATATCATTCAACCTATGTTGCCATTTAAGAAAATAGAAATGAGATTTTGCCACTAGACCGCGGAGGATGGGGCAGCACATCTAAAATTATCACAATACCTCATCCCCTTCGAAACTAGAGTTCAGGTGTTTCGGGATTTTTCAAACAAACCACTCTCTTACAAGATAAAGGCGGTGGCAACTTTTAGTTTCACCAAAATATTTCTTTTGTCAAGACCTTTCAAACGAGATATCACTCGACACACTTTCCAATTTGAAATTTTGAAGTCGTCCCCGCCCTTGGAGGGGAAGGGTGGCCAAGTTTTAAAGCTTAAAATGAAAGCCCATCGAAATAACGCTGAACGTGTTCTTGCATTTTCTCATATTTGTAGCTGTTCGGGCGATACAAGGGGTGGCAACTTTTAATTGCACCACCCTGTATATTTACTTATTTATTCAATTTTTTTTACATATTTCCACCACCACATTTGTAGAAATAAGTATCAAACTTTTAATAAACACATGTGAAAATACAACTATGAAGGAATTTATTTCTTAACCACTCAGCGCTGAATTTTCGTAGTTATATGATGAAAACAGTTCCAAATTTATCAAGATCAGATTTGTTCGATTGCTAGTCAACACACAAGAAAAAAAAAAAAAAATCTCACAGTCTGGATTTGAAACCGAAATCCAAACGGACACAATGAATGAATGCTCTTGGGATAACGTAGCTCGAATTTCTCTGCTAGATGGCAAGCTATATTTGCAAATTTTCTGTCATCAATGGAGGATAAAGGTAGCCTACTACTTTATAACATTCTTTGTGCTACGCGAACCCGATGATAGGTTTTAAAGACGAATTATATTTTTTCCCGATTGTTTAGGCATTTTTTCGTGAATGTATGAATAAAACTGGTATAATTTCTTGAATAGTGCTCAGAATTCGTGGATGGAAGCAGAATGTCCAAATTTTGCCAATATTTCGTGAGGTGAAAAGAGCATTTTCATAAAATGTTAACAACCATCTATCTACCCCATGCGCATTTCTCTAGTGTTTAAAATTTTTGGGAATTCGCGAGTCGCGAAATTGTACTGTCCCTACTTATGACTATGAAAGGTTGATTTTTGAATTAAGTTGTCACGTAATTTTCCTTGATATTTAGCTTTGCAAGTATACATTTTTAACGCATATACAAACAATATATTTTAAATAATTAACTGTATAAAACACAAATTGTTTATGAGAAAATAAATATTTCATCTACAAAATAATACACTTTGATCAAACATAACTTTTTTCAAAATAAACTTTATGAGGAATTAACTGAAAAGAGAATTTGAAAATTCCACTTGAGAGAGACATAAGACAACTAATACAATTCCCAGTAAATCAATGAAATGAAAACACACAGTCTGTGACACAGATGGCAGAGATGATCTATCGACATGCACGGCAGTGCATGCAGCCAAGTTCTGCGTCACAAAACGTCAGCACTGCCAGAAGCATGTTATACAGGAACAAGAGTTTATGGCAAAATCGACGATTTCGAGGCCCCGTAAGAAAACATGTTAAAGATAGGATATATGAGCTTTTGAAGATGAGGAAATATGGCAAATATGAGCATGTGTGCAAAATTTCATATTCGTAGCTTGAAGCTGATCCATATTCGAGTTGTGGACCCCCGAAATTGCGTATTTTAAGCTAACTCGTTCACTCACTGACTCATCATATTGTTTATAGAGCGTTCGCAATAAGCTAGAAACATGAAACAGCTGGAGCTAGATAAATGAAATTTGTTATGAAAGTAAGATTCGTAGATTAAGAAAATATTACAAAATGTTGAAAAAGTCGCCATCTTGGATCCAAAATGGCCGCCTTTTTTCATAGAATACACAGCCTAAACGGCTGGAGCTAGAATACCGAAATTTAGTATGACGGTACACCATCACTGATAGGTTACGAAAATATTACAAAATGTCTCCAAAGACACCATCTTGGATCCAAAATGGCGGACTCCAAAAATTCATTTTCTACATCGTTTGAGCTAGAGATACACAATTTCGTATAAAGGTGTATGAAATGAAATTTTGTATGAAGTTGTACCATCCCGAATAATTCACGACAATATAAGAAAAAGTAAAAAAGGACGCCATCTTTAATCCAAAATGGCCGCCCAAAACACCATTTTTCAAACCTTTGAAGCTAAAGAAACGAAATTTGGCATGTAGGTATACCATCACGAGTAGGTTTCAATAAATGGGGCAAACCTCCCCAATGGGGGTGCAACCCCCGCGGTAATATGGGGAAGATCTGCACCATGGGGGCGCAGTCCCCCGGAGAGTCTGGTTACGATAAAGGGGGCGCAGCCTGCCCAGGGGGATATGGGGGCAGCCAGCGACCACAGCGAAGAGTATATGTATATATTACACACATACAAAAAGCTGTGAAATTCGAGCAAAAATACAAGAGGTGCAAAAAGTTCAGCCAAGTTCGTCAGCCCTAAAAAGTGGTGGGAATGGAGGATGGATGAGAAAAATTCCTTGTCAACAGCATGTAAGAGGAACGCTGGAAGTTGGCGCGAGGTGGAAAGGTTCATGATCTTCAAGCCATAAGGCTGGTGATGGCCCTAAAACCCACCAAACTCACCACCAACCCTACGACTCGAAGATCATGAACCTTGTCACCTCGCGCCAACTTCCAGTGTCCGTCTTAACTGCTGTCGCCAAGGAACTTGGCTCATCCATATTTCACCACTTTTTAGGGCTGATGAACTTGGCTGAGCTTTTTGCACTTTTGGTGTTTTTGCTCGAATTAACTCGTATGACAGTAGACATGTACGTACAGCATTTTGAAATACAAACTTGTATATCTAATTTACTGGTATACACGATGTAACGAGACCTCAGTAAAAAAAAAATTCGGAAGGCGAGTCCTGATATTGAAACATGAAAAGAAGTCTTTATGAACGGGATTTATAAAACACCGAATGCGTGGGAAAATGAATTTTAGGACTTCATAGTTTCAAAATCACGAACAGTAGAGCTGAGGAGACATGTTATCGTCAGAGACGTGAAACCTGTACTATCCAAAAAGGCATATTCCGAAGTTGTGCAATGGGTGCGCAACGGATTCCCTGAAGGAAGGGGTTGCTGATTTTTTTTTTTTTTTTTTCGAAGTAGATGCACGTCGAAATGAGCATGAATGAAACGACTTCTCGTGCGAGTAAAAATGACATACGTTATCACTGGCATCCAACCGGACAGTGATATTTAATCTAGAGAATTTGATCCTTATGAAGCTCTTCTCTTCGTTATTTGATTTAATGGATTAAGCTTCAAGCATTGTAGTGACAGAAAGTAAGATGACATTTTACCCAACGCAATTTTATCAAAACAATGAGTGTATCTAACATTTTATTTCATGGTTTGCATTGAATTTTATTTAAGGCCTGTAGGCATCTAAGGCTCAGGCCGGGATAGAGGAGAGGAAAAGATTCGGGAAGGTGTCGGCCAGGGTTTATGTTGAAGGTGCCATCCCGGCATTTGCCTGGTGTGACTGAGGAAAAACCTCAGTCAGGATGGTCGGTCGCTGCGATCGAACCCACGACCTCCCGAATGCTATGCCAACGCTCTACTACTGAGCTGTGGCGCCTCGTTAATAATATTGTTTGCGTTAAAAAAAATGTACTTCCTAACGGGTTTAATTGTTGTTCATCTGCTCACTTACACATATTTGTTAATAGTAACATAGAATGTCTTCTTACCTCATCTAACTTAACATAATAAGGCACATCGTATTTATGAACAAAGAACTCCATGCTCTCCTTAATACTGCTTGTCACTGCTTCTATCTGAAAATTAAAGTTAAGAGCGATTTAATAAACAGTGGTTATTCACTAATCAAAAATTACTAATTTGCAAAACTATATTTGTTCCTGATTTACTGATTTGTACATTGTACGTAAATTGTACTTGAGCGCATGTATTGTGTAGATCACGTAGCCGTCTCATTCCATTGGCTTACTTGTCTTTCGTCCTTCAGATGTGGATTTTTTTAGATCGATTTCCGCCTAATTACATACTTTTCTTTAATTCACAATGGTTCATCGTATTCTGAATTTTGAAATGTTAATTTAACTCATTTCCTGACGTCATACAATGATTATAAATTTTGCACAGCGACGTAAGTCGGGTGACAATACAATATTCCATTTTTACTTTCATATACAGAGTATGTCAAAATGATGTTCCCGATTTCAGTGATAATTATTTTCCTTTTAATAAGACTTAAATAAACAGAGATTATACACACTGATTGAACAACGCAAAATGTTTTTTCTAACATACTATGAATGTTTAATATGCGACCCACGTGTTTCACAATACACATCTAGTCTATAATCAAATTCCTGCCAAATTCTTCCTAGCATGTGAGAGTCAACGCCGGCCACAGCTGCAGTGAGACGCTCACGCAATTCACTCAGTGTTCTAGCAAGTGGTGGCACAAATACGCGATCCTTGATGAAAGGAAGAAATCGCAAGGGATGAGATCTGGGGATTTTGGTGGCCATTTCATCAATTCTTACCCTCCCAATTCAATTCTGCTGGCCTGTAGTAGCCATATTGCTCACTTTGACTAAACTGCCTCCTGGTGCTGGTGGACGCAAGCTCAACTACAGTTCTGCGATAGATATGGGGAAAATGTTTTGAGATTATATTCCAGAAAAAAAAATACATCTGCAAGAAAAGCTCATTACTTTTCGAGTAACAAATGAACGAAATCGGGAACATCATTTTGACTTACTCTGTATTTCTCTATATTTATATATTTTTATTGTTATCCTAAAATAAATACTACCCGCGACAATGCGGCATATCACTGGTTGCAGAACACTTTAGGGGTTGGTTGACAAACATCAGCTTACAATATATAGAGATAAGGAAAAAGTATCCGAACACTGAAACAACTAAAAAAAAAAACTTTTTGAAAACAGAATTTTCTTTTAAAAAAAACACACAAAACAATTCGTACTAAAAAGTAAAAAAAATAATTTTGTTTATGCATGAATAAAAAGAAAAGCATGGGGAGCGCTCTCATATACAGCCACTTTATAAATCATTTAATTGGCGCGCCCCATGCTTTTCGATTTAGTCATGCATAAAAAATATTTTTTACTTTTTAGTACGAATTGTTTTATTTTATTTTTCTAAGTATGATTTTATAAAGTTTTTTTAAAAATATTTTTTCTTTTATTTAATGGTTATAATCATGGGTTGAGTTGTGCAAATATGTAGTATTATTTAAATGTATAAACACAATGTATTTGTAGCTCATTCCTTCTAATCATCAGGACCGGAGAATGTAATACAGAGAATGTAATACTATAGACCAACATATTTCTAAAAGATAACGAACTAATTTCTTTGGAATTGATATCTGTATTGCCACATGTCATACCTTAGTCGAATGCCAAATCTTTACAGAATAGGCAAAAGTACACACTAAATTGAAAGAGCAGAATTCTGCTCGATTGGAGCGGAATATTTAATCGTTTCAGAGCGGAAAGAGACTACTTTTTAGAGTGAATTTTCATCGGACGAAAGATAAAAAATTTCCGCTCGAAAAAAGATGGTGGTTCGTTTCGATTATATATTTTTACGTGAGTTTCCATCTATTCAGATAAAGTTTTCATTTTTTGAACATGAAACATGAACTGTGTAATAAAAATTTTAAAAATGTAAAAAGATGCAAAATGGGTATAAGGTATAATGTTCGTATAAATGAAAAAAGTAAAAAAAAATATATATATCGGGGAGATTTGAACTCAGTACGTTCCGGCCAGTTATCCAACGTCCAAACCAGCCGGCCAATAACGAGAGTACTCCTTCGAAATCGCTTCTTTCGTCTCGTCAGGTACTTGAGAACAACGTTGAACGACTTCTTGTACATATCTCATTCCTGGCATAGACCACATAATAGATAGACTTATCACCTTTCCCCATTTCTAGCTGCGCTAAAACTAATGGGTTTTTGTACAGGAGCACGTGCTTTTGAAGCCATCCGCTAGGTAGCTCTACCATAGACCTCATAATAGCATATGAGTATTCCGCTCTTCTGATTTAGTATGTATTTTAGAGGATTTTTGAAGGTTGAAGGATCTGTGTGGATATTGATATGAGTAAGGATTCTTTCTTGAGTATGCGATATATAAGAAGGAGAAACAAAACAGATGATTATCAAAACAAAAAGCATATTCTGATTATGAATAACAAGGATGGGATGGGAGCAGTGCCGCATTTAGGGGCTCAAGTATTCTGGGCGGCACGTTTACGGGGCGGCAAACAGCTAAAAATAAAAAAAAATAAAAGCTGAAAAAAAAGGGAAGTAAAAGTACCTATTAAATTGAAATTGACCTAAACGTGTTCAAAATTCCAATACCGGCGCGCTAAGACATTTTTATGTTATTCCATACAATCTACCTTCATTTTTAAAATTCCAAACCGCGATTCAAGTCAGATTGGCAGGTACTGGAGTTAGTAATGGCGATACCACGACAGGCTCCAGAGATGATAACAAAAGTACACTACGTGATGCGAGACAATGTTGTGGTCGTCGCGTCGGCAGGTCGTGTTGTTTGGCTAAAAAAACGATGGAAAGGGCGGCAAAATTTAACTTCCCCCCCCCCATAGGAAAATTTCTAGATCCGGCACTGGGTGGGAGAACATGATTTTAAGAGGATTACTCGTTGATCCATGTCAGCTTTGTTAACTGAACTTCTCACTAAACGAGCGTTCTATATTGTGCGTTAGGTCTCTCTGCTATTATCTTCGTAGACCATCTGCTGTATAAATTAGGAAGCAGCTCATGTGGCCAACAGCAGTCTTTCAGACAAATTATATTGAATGCAAGATAGCTGCGTTGCCACTGCTATCACGTATAATTTTTAGACGAAAACGTTTATCTTCTCGAGTCTACACGCGAAATAAATACTACGATGAAATCTAGTATCATTAAATTTTAGAAATAAAGTTACCGTATCTATTCTGAAATCTAAGTGCGCAAAATCCTGATGTGCTGTCAGCAAAACATGGCCAGGTCTCGCTGAGCTGAGGCAAACTGCTACTATAGGTGCACTGGCAGGAAGACTCAGCGCTTAGTTGCGCAAATCCAGAAGCGAAGAGAATCAAGTGACATTTTCGAATAAAAAAAAAGTTCAAGGACACAAGATTGTCATGTTTTCTACGTACTTAACACATTAGGGTCCAAGTTTTCTTTGCACAAAATATGACAGTTTTGTGTTATTTTGGGTTATATCCATAAAAGATACCTCGAACTTCTTTTATTCTTCAACGACACTCGTATGCTTTGGCTTTTGAATTTATATATAACAATAAATATGAATGTTTAATTACAAAAAAGAAACAAGATATTAAATATAGAAAATCGAATATGGTGGTTTGATGGTGGAGAAGAGGAAACGAAATCAGGAAAATATGAAAACCAATACAAAGAAATACATAACCTAAACAAAAGATTAATTCGTGCAAATCAAAAGTATAACAACTTAATGGTCAACTATGGAAAATCTGAGTAACGGGAGCAAATAAGACGGATTAAATTACAATACACATAATAAACGTCCTGGCCAGACTAAAAACAGGAGTGTATTTACACTAATTTGTCACTAAACCCTGAGGGACAGAAAGAAGATGCAGTGTTACAAATATGCTGCGACCTTGCCCCAATTATATCTAACAATAATCTTTCATGAAAATTATGGTTTTAGGAACTAGCTACTCACCTGTCTTTCCAACACTCGTTTAAAGGATCTTTTCATCACGTTCTGAAAAGAAAGTAACGTAAATAGAATTAATAGTTCTCCTACAAATGCTAATAAGGACGAAATCTTCACCGACTACGGTAGTACAAATATTAATTAAATTTTAATTAATTTTGATTTTAATTGTAGTTTTCGTCCTAACCCAATACACTACTTCTAAGGGACTTACTATTAATGTGGACCCGAACCACTAGGGTTTGAAATTTACATAGGTTGAGAGTGTACAGACCAACACGGGATACCACTTGTCACTGATATTTGGTTGGAATTAAAAATTTATTGACTGCACAGGATTAGTAACACTGTACGTTATGGCGGGTGACGTTGAAGGACTGAAAAGAACTGCAAACAATGAGAGGAACACATTTTTGGGGTCATTGATTCTGTGAGTGCGGAAGGAGCAGATCGAGTTCAGTTCAGTGTTCTTCAAGCGGTGGAAGTGTGAATGTCTCGTCCCTCGAACGTTGTTGCCAAGTTTAACGAACATTAGTAACAAAGTGAATGCAGTTGCAGTCTGTCATAGTGAGCTAAAATTGCTGAGCGTAGATGTGGCAACGTTGTAGCGTTTATTTTCATGCTTGATCTTCACAACTCACTCATGTTCTGAGGAAGCAGATTACAATTTTCTAAGAGGAAAACACGAATAAAAACGAAACTCTCCGATTGCGTCTGGAAATATTTCATTCGATATCGCTCCGTACGAAGTTCACCTGCAATAAGGCTGTGGATAAATTATAGACAAGTCGTCCTACAGACCCACATTTGATGGTAACAACAGAAAACATTTGAAACATTGTTGATTCTTACGGATGTCTGAAACATTCCGTACAATATTAAACTTCACTTCGCCGAAATCAGTGAAATAGTACCTAAAACCCACCTACATGTGACTTTGAAAAGCCAATTATTTATAGAGCTGCGTAAACTGTTAAAAGTGTAACCAGCAAACTGCATGGTAATTGCACATCAGTCAATAGAAGACGCAGAGATAATTCACTGCAAAATAGAAACAGTCTAATAATAATAACGTTCTTGGAGAACGGCGCTCAGAAAAAAATGTTGTAGGTACATTCAATCCAGGGGCTGGATTTCGGTTTCGTTTTTTGGCCTGGCCCATGCGTACAACGAAAATGGGTAGTATAACGGACACGACAGAATTTTTCTTTGTCCGGCGAGGCCGGACCAGGGCCAAAATCCACTCCTGGCCCTAGATGCTTCGCTACAAGTTCTGATGTATAACAGGATTCTAACTTCCTATTATAGGGTTTCGAAACAAGCGATATATAAATTGAAGGGGTCGGGTGGAGATAGTGCCAAGCCACATTTTGTTAAAAAAAAATGAGTTGGCTACCTCTCTCGGTAGAAATTGTTGCGATTCAAAAATTAACTTGTAGTAGTTGTGTATTTCTTCAACAGATGGGAGAAAAAATAACTTGCATGGTATTGCATCTTCAACTTCAGTCGCTTCATGTTGGTGGTAAATAATGCTGAGCAACATTTGCTCACATGATGCAACATGTCGCTATGTAAGCTTCGTTGTGTGTTCCAGGAGTATATATCCGACATTAGTTGCTCAGAGGAAGATCCCAAGCATATTCCGGACCGGAATTGTGCGTCTTCAAGCACAGAAAATGATGAAAAGGCTTGTCACGTGTGGCTTGACACTATATTCTACCGTAAAATATCTGATATTATGTGTTGGTTGGTATTAAGCCCCCTTGAGCCTATATTAACTCGCTTTTCTTTTCTATTCACATATGTATTAACAAGACGAATATCACTCGACTTATTTATGCTTGTTTCTACAGAAACACACATTTATTGTAAGAAAATATAGGAAAACTACTTAATTGCTCGGCATTGTGTTGCTACCAATTTTTATATATTATGGGTGCTGTGGCTTGGCATTGTATTGAAACACAAAGGAAATGGAACGTTTTGGTAAAACATGCGCTGAATACTGAGTTTGGCGGGTACTCGTTCAGGAAGAAATGATATCCAGCGGATTTTCCCCAACAACTCACACACAAATACAAGGAATCCTTAAAAATTAAAAAGTCGAGGTTGGACAGCTTGAGGAAACGCTTAGACTCCACTCCACTCTCTATCACTCTTTTTGCACCAGCCTGGTTACTGAAAATGATTCTTTCGAAGAGGAGATCGAATGTTTATATTAGCTTGTTATAAAAATGGCACTACTTTCCTTATTATGAGACTGGTAGTGACAAATTTGTTTATATCTTCTGTAACAATGTAATAGAGATGTAATAAAAGCTACAAGTGGTTGAAGAATGTTAATATTTTGGCAAGTTCTTTTTCTTTTGAGTGGAACAAGTTATGTTTCTTGTGTATATTGTTTTTCATCCAAGTAAGTTACGTAGGTACAAGGTACATTTTTTTAAAAATACTAGTTCATTATTAAGAAACGTTAATATTATTAAGAAACATTTACATTATTTTTAAGGTATTTTTTTGTATATACATTACTGAAGATAATCAAAATATCTTGTAAATACGTAATAATTTCGTTTTTTACTCCTAAAAATCTATTGATTTGGGCCAATGTTAGTGTCAAATCTCAGGAATAACACTTAAGTTCTGGGTCAATAAAGTGCCAAGCAACATATTTCTTCAGCATCTCTAAAATAAATCTAAAAATATGTAGGCATATAATATCAAGTAGACACACTAGTATGGTTACTAGGTTTAGAATTGATCAGATAACAAATTGCAAATACCAGTATGAACTCCGATAACAAAGCGCGATTTGTGGATTTCTCTAACTTTAAAAATTAATTTTCTCAAAAGTGAGAAAATGTGGCTTGGCACTATCTCCACCCGACTCCTTCAATTATAGACTATGATTTTCATTTTCCATGCGAAACAATTGAAAATAAACTTCGACTAGAACAACTCAAGAAACGTAGGGAATTTGATGAAGACAAGTACAAAACACATCTTCAAGGGAAGAAATATTATGACAGAATGAACAGACCCGACAAGTAACATAACAGAAAAATCAACAGGTCTTAAATTTCAATCCATTCTGGACGAAAGAAGATGCAAAACGAACACTAAGTAATATTAAGTGTCAAGGTGTTATCGAAGAATTAAAGTCACTTTGAGGAAAATGATATACTAATAACAAACGATATTTGAGTATGTATTTTTAATGGTTGAGAGATTATGTGCGTTTCTTTTACACACTTTAAGTTATGAAGCGTGAATTGAACTCATTCACTGTAGCGCTTATTTTCTGAACATAACTATCAGTGACGTAATATTAACATATATTACTTGTGAGTATGTGTTCTCTACGAAGAATTGATATGGCTTTCCTTTATATGCTCAAACAAGATTATATATATATATATGTATATATATATATATATATATATAAATAAATAAATAAATCACAGCCATATTCAATCCACTAGTGGATGAGGCCTCTCCCCGAAGGGAGGAGTTGGTCTACTGCTCCCACGCTGACCAGACGGGTTGGGAGAGGAGAGCCGAAGCTCTCACTGTGATCGCCACTGTCTTTTATTCACAGCAGCTCCCCAATTGTCCTCACGATGCTGGGTCAACACCGAAAT
>JAGDQP010012411.1:33246-50401 GCA_022664845.1 Lepisma saccharinum
TATATATATATATATATATATATATATATATATATATACATACGCTCACTCCCTCCTCAACCTGCTCCCACAAGCAATTACCATGCCCTAGTCCATGGAGAATAGGTGGTGGGTGTTATAGCTAACCGTGAGTCCTGCTGGAACACAATTGCTTCTCAAGCGCTTCTCAGAGGCTTAAAGAGCAATTCCTACTCGAAGAGTGCCAAAAGAACGGTATTATTATTCAGAGGTTTCAGACATATTCTTTTAACTTTCCTCCAACTCTGAGTGTCACTTGTCTGATATACTACATGACCTGTCGGACAAACATCTGTATCTGGTCATGTTTGTACAGTATTATTTTGTTATCTGCGCTCTGTCTTAGTTTACATATGTGTAAAACTTCTTATTATCTTCTTTTAAGATTCTTCTATCTTTTTTTCTACAGAAAAACATCATACAAGCAGCTGCGCAAAAGGGCGCTCCTTACTTTTTGATCCTGGAATTTTGACGGGGACACCCTCTGGTTTTGTACCACTTACCGAAAAGTAATAATGTGCAAAATTTCATTCCAGTCGGATGATGATAAAAGGTGCTGCAAACAAGTTTTTTTTTAAAGAAAGCACCTTCGTTGGCACGACGTCCAATAGATGGCAGCATGTATTGGAACATTATTACAAGATGTTAAAGTAATTAAACCGTAAAGAAGTCGAGCTACAGCTTCAAAGATATTACAAGTGTTATTGCTGCATAACGCATTACTATTTTAATTAATATATATTTTTTTAAATTTTTATCTCACTGTTATAAAAAATTTTGCATTTTTTTTAGAAAGCAATGTTGTTATTGTTTGTCGCGTCTCTTCGGAACCATTTTTCTTGAAATTTTTAATCTAAAGGACAAACCGCTTCAGTCATAAATCATCATTTCCGACCCACTGTTCAGCTGCTGAAGAATGGAAAACGTTATTGACAAACTTTAAATGACAGGAATGGACTTCCCTCTTTTCCCCTTCTCTCTCCTTTACAGACCTTTCCTTCTTATTTTGAAACAGCACAGTTAGGTTTTTACTTGCGATAGATAGAGGAGCGCTTGAAGTACGGCAACGTCGGGAACATTGACGTGACGCACGAGGTTCATAATGGGGGAAAGTTGAGGTCGTCTTCTGATAAGAAAAGGTGATTTATCTGTTCGACAGAGAATATTTAACCTATTTATCTGCACACACGTCCCGTAATTTTCCAGTTTTGTGAAGTTGTGTCGATTGTCGACTGTCAATTGTGCTTGACGTGCCTTACTTAGACTTAACGTTAAGTTGTGTGCGTATTATGATCTGTAGTTGTGTGTTTGTTTTAGTGGTGAACGTTTGTTGAAGTACGTTAGCCTCAATGAAAAATTCCGAAACTAGTTTTGTAGCTCATCACACAATGGAAATTAGAAGCTCTGATAAAATTTACCTGTTACAACACGACGAATCTCAAATTCTTGGTTCTAAGTTGCTATCAAATGGACAAGCGCTCAGAGTTTTATTATACAACCTTAGGAAAGTTAAATTAAGTTTGCGTTCTAGTGCACATTTAGTAATCAAGGAGGTGGAATATTTGGGGAAAAGCTCGTATCCCAACAAGGAAATTTCAACACAGTGTAGAGAAGCTGGAAAAACTTTACGCAGAATGGAGAGCTTTGCAGAAATCTTCTAACCGGAGAACTAAATCTCAAAAGAAGAAGGAGCAAGCATTTACAGAATCCTTAGATGACCTTTTCGACATAGCGCATTTCACAGCTTTAGAACTAATCAACAATGACGAAGATAAGCAGTTTCTTATAAATCAGAGGAAGAAGAGACGACCAGGATGTATGATTGGAGCGGACTTTGTCTTGCGGGAGAAAGAAAAGAAGCAATGTTATCGTAAACAACAGATGGAGCTTAGAAAACAGCGATCCAAAGATGAGAAGATATTGTTGTTTGAAACAGTTCAATTGCAGTCTTTAGATAGCAGTGAAGAAGAATCAAACGGATCCTTAGAAGATGATGATTTGAACAATCCATCATGTTCAAATGATGCAGCTCAACATGGTTGAAAGAGGAAGCGTGCTAGTCGCCATTTTATTACAACAAAACTTGTTGCAGTAGTGTAAAGTAAGTGACCGAGATGCCGTCCATAGTTTAACCGCTGCTGCCGAGGCACTAAAACAGGACGTAGACGAACTTATTATTAACAGGCCATCCATTCGTCGCTGTCCTGAACGTCTACGTAAATTACGTGCAACAACACTTCGAGAAGTCTTTCGAGAAGAAATAATCAATGCTGTTACCGTGCATTGGAATGGTAAGATGCTTCCAGGAATAACGAAGGAGTTAATCGATAGGCTGCCTGTAATAATAACTAACAATGAAACCGAGCAACTACTTGGAGTTCCTCAATTGCCATCTGCAACAGGACGAACCTAGCAATTGTTGTGTATAGCACTCTAGAGGAATATGGTCTCGTCGGTAAAGTTCAAGCTTTTGGCTGTGATACCACATCATCAAACACTGCGAGATTGAAAGGAGCCTGCATTTTGTTAGAATAATATTTGGGTAGAGATATCTTATATTTACTATGTAGACATTACATTTATGAACTTGTTTTAAGGGCTGTTTTCGAATTGAAGACAACAGAAACTTCAGGTCCAAACATTTCTCTTTTTAAGCGTTCCCAAGAGGCTTGGTGTCATACTGACACGACTAATTTCAAGTCCGGTATTGAAGACAAGAAGTTACGGGATACGGCAAAAAATACACTGCAGTTTGCTTTACAGAATGTCAAAGATTATTTCCCAAGAGAAGATTACAGAGAACTTATCGAACTCATCATTATTTTTCTTGGAGGTGTTCCACCACGAGGAATATAATTTCGGGTTCCAGGAGCTTTCCACCACGCTAGATGGATGGCAAAAGCCATTTATTCCATGAAGATATACGTTTTTCGGCAAGAATTTCCATTAACAGAAATAGAAGCATTTGCGATACGTGATATTTGCATTTTTCTTGTAAGGTTATATGTTAAAGCTTGGATTAATGCTCCTAATGCCGTGAAAGCACCCCATCAAGATTTCGAATTTTTGAAGAGTCTTCACTATTACAGCAAAATGGATCCTGATATAAGTCGTATTGCACTGAAGACATTTTGTAATCATTTGCGGTATTTGGCTCCTGAACCAACAGCATTTACATTCTTTGACGATAAAGTTTCTGCAGATACGAAACGGTTGATGGTGAAAGCATTACGTTACAGGAAAGACCTAGAAGAAGAACCATTATCATTTGAGATAAAAAAAAAATCACTATTCAACCAGAACACGTCGAAACCCTTACAAAACAAGGTTTAGAACATCCTTCCAAGTTCTAAGAAAATTTTTGACATATTTTCTTGAAAAGCATCCACTGGTTTGGGAGCATGATACTAGCTACGAAGAAGGTTTGAACATTTTCAAGCAGTTGAAATTTGTTAACGATACCACAGAAAGAGGAGTTAAGTTAATGGAGGAGTACAATAATCTGTTGACCAAGAACCAGGATATGCAAGTAGTAACTAATTACAGACGTTTATTTCCTAACGCAAATCGAAGTACATTATCCAAAGAATTTTGAAATTCTCATGTACAAAATTGGATTGTGACTTGGCAATTACGTGCAAAATAAAAGTTTTTCTATGTTTGACATACATTATAAATGTTTTTTCTTGCAGTTGGTTATAATAATGCAGAATATTCAGATTTTATATTACCTTGAAAAATGATTCAGAAGGAACATTGTATAAGCGGTACTATTTGAGATATTTAACCCTGTTGCGGCACCTCTTAAAGCTATGCAAAGTAAGAGATATTTTGTATGGTGTATGTTGCACTCAAGTAGTAACAGTCTAGGGGGTGTCCCATGATCTATATCAATTTTTTTTTGCTTGGTATATAAGGACCACCCTACAGAAGTGGGCATAGCTAATTTCCGGGTCAACGGGGTGGAAATTTCACCGCATTTGGGAGCTACAACCAGCCAAAAGTGTGGGAAAATGAACATTGGAGATTCATATTTCCAATACCACTAACGGCAGAGCTGAGGTGGCATGCTATCATCAAAGACCTCAACTCAAACCCGCTCTATCCAAAGATGTATATTCCAGAATTGTGTAATGGTTTCCCCAAAGAACGTAAAAGATTTTCAGAAATTTTCCCAAGTAAATATGAGTCGAAAGAAGCATTGATGAAACTACTTTCCACTTTCGAGTAAGATAACAATAATTCGTTTGTGCCAAGTCGATATCCTGACTTAATTCCATATGACGGAGTCTGGACCGTTTGTTTAAAAATCAAGAGTAAAAATTACATACATTTTACGATTTTTTTTAATGAATGAGAGAGAACGTCATTGCCTAACTGGATGGGGATTGTTATGTATATCACCTTTACTCATACGGAAAGTCGGCTTCGACTTACTGTACTTTCACTTCTGATACTTTCTGGAAATCTCTTGGGCAACCATTGCAAAGTTTGGCATATCGAGGGTGAAACATTGATAAATAGTATCAACAATTTTTGTAATATTAAGTTGTTATTATCTAATTATTGAAAGGAAAAAAAACTGGCAGATTTTCAAATTGAAAGTTTCAACTTGAAACCTTGGAACAAATGAACCAAGCGGTAAATTGACCAGTGGTCCCGAAGTCAATCTGGGACCCGGCGGAAGTGAACTTGATTGACGTCCGTTCTTGAACACAATCGTAAACTTATACTATACTACTGTTGGCAGGAAAATCTTATTTTCGGTATTCCGAGCCACGCAGGAAAACTAAGGGTCCCACGAGGACTCACTTGTGAAGACAGATATCTTCTCGCCATAACCTAAACATGAGAATGGTTATTCAGATTGTGCAGAGCTGTGTTTATCAGTCATTACAGTCAAGCGCATAAGTAAGTCCTGAAACGGCATAGCTATTGCGTCACCGACCACCATCGCTATGTTCCATTAATTAATCTTAACAAATGATTATTCACTTGTGTCGGTGACCGGCAGGAGTCATTCGGTACATGGAGCCCGGGGCGAGGGCAGCGCTAGCCCCCCCCCCCACTACTTACACCGCCACTGAAATTGCCCGTTTACTTGTCACGAAGTTTCAACAGGAAAATCCGTCAGTTTTTTTTCTCCTTTCAATAATTAGATAACAATAAATTAATGTAACAATCATCAATGTTTCACCCTCGATATGCATTTTTGGGTAGAGTAGGTTTGAGGTCTTTGACGATAGCATTCCGCATCTACTGATAGTGGTGTTGGAACTATAAATCTCTGAGGGCCATTTGCCCATGCCTTCGGCAACCTGTAGCTCAAAAAAAAAGTCGAAATTTCAACTCTATTGACTAGGGATTTGTTATTTTTTTCATGAACTATCATTCCTCGAATTAATCGTGCATTATATTACCACACTGTAGGGGGACATGTACAAAAACTCACGACAATGCTTATCGAATAGCACTCAAAGATTAGAAGCAAACTGAATTCAACAAAATGTAGTCATTTCTAAGCTTATGCCATTTTGATGAGGATCTTCAAAATCTTAAAGTAATGTAATGTCTTAGAAAAAAAGAGTGCAAATTTTTTCCATTTAGAGTTATATACTTTGTAGTCTTTTGATATAGCTCACGAATCATGTCTAATCATAGATGGGCGCTAATCAACTACTCTAAGATATAAGGACATTAAGAGGATGGAGTTAAATGGCCATCCTCCAACGTCAACCTTATTCGTTGGGATGGTATCCATTTGACTATAATTGACCAATCTATTAGAATTACGTGAGCCTCTTGCGTGCACATCAGTACGAGCGGTCACGGGTTGGATTCCCGGTGGGACATTAGCGCTACATCGTGAAGACAAGTAGGGAGCTACTAAAAGAAGTAGTGGACTGTGGTCACGAAAGACACACGGCTACGAAGACCACGTTATCTTCTACTTGAACGTAATACAGCCGTCTGACAGGCCAAGTCCCTTAAACGGCTGTTGGGCAGCCCATTTTTTTTTATTTTTTTTTAGTGTATTAGAATTACATATTCTTATATATTTTTAATGAATATAACAAATTAATTTTCATTATACATGTTACTTACTAATGATGAGAACATCTTCTGAATACAGGAATAATGAAAGTAGCAAACAATCTCAATTCTATGTACCATTCCAGCACTCATCTTGTGCGACAGAGGGAGGGAAACTCTGGAAAACTTCCATTAGAATGTCCGATCGAACAGACTTCAAACTTACTCCGTCTATCTAATGCTTATTTAAAGTTGCTCAACTTATATCGCCAATCACTTAAATCGAAAGTTCTTAGTGAATGCTAGTGAATGAGTAAATAAATAAACTCGCATTATTAACTGTCTTTATTTGTTACTTTCTTGCAGCGGAAACTAAAGTTCGATGCGCTTTCTTATCTTTAACCACGGTAATTAGATGGAGATTTAACTGTAAAGAATATAGAAATTAAAAACAAAAGGTTTTCTTCCGAACATTTACAATTGAGGACATTAGCTGGAAAACGGGCACATAGACCTATGTGCCATTTTCCCGGCAATCACTTTAAACGATCTGCCGTGATCTTTTCTACATGTCCTGCAAATTTCAAGTCAATATCATCTCTATTCGTTAGTTTGGTAGAAAGAAATATGTAGAAAAAATTTCCGCAAGTGAAAACTGTCGTCTTGCTTTCGGACCCTGTTGAAGGACAAAACCTCAACTCGACTATGATCAAGTTTTGTTCATGGCTCAGCAATATCTTTGATGTAGAACTTTTTCACATGCTTTCCGTCAAAGGCCAATCATTTACACAGTGCGACAGAAACTATAGTTTAGTCAGACCAGATCACACATAAAAGCAAGTGAATTAACCCATCACCGGAAATAAAAAGGACGTTCTTTTATATTGAAAGTGAATGGATAAATTAGTGCCATAGCTAGAGAGGCGTGGAAAATGTTTTTGGCGGCCATTTTGAATCCAAGATGGCGAATTTTTCAAAATGTAATATTTTCCTAAACTACTCTTGATAATACATCTTTACGCCAAATTTAGTCTCTAGCTCAAACGGTGTGGAAAATGTTTTGGCGGCCATTTTGAATCCAAGATGGCGACTTTTTCAAAATGTAATATTTTCCTAAACTACTCTTGATAATACACCTTTATACCAAATTTCGTATCTAGCTCAAACGGCTTTGAAAATGAATATTGGTGGGTTCTTCCTTTTTGGATCCAAGATGACGTCTTTGGAGACATTTTGTAATATTTTCGTAACTTACTTGTGATGATGTAATGTCAGACCGAATTTCGTTTTTCTATCTCCAGTCGTTTAGGTTGTGTAATCTATGAAAAAATCATTTTGGCGGCCATTTTGGATCCAAGATGGCGACTTCTTCAACATTTTGTAATATTTTTCTAATCTACTAGTGATGATATACCATCATACCAAATTTCATTTTTCTAGCCCCAGCCGTTTAGGCTGTGTAATGGGTTCCCAAAACCTTGGTCTTTTTAGGTGCGACAAACTAGTTCTTGCAGATCGAATTATTTTATTCTGAAGAACGAAGAGATTAGAACAAATATTTGCTGAGGCAGTTTAACAATACTATTGTTATTGTCATTTTCAATGTTCTTTTGTATTAAATACTATGCTTAGAATTGTTTGTGCTTTCTTTCTTCAATCTAATCACCTTGAAATCTTTCATTGCCGGAAGAAGGTCACACAACATGCATACACAATTTTCACTATATTTTCATACAAACTTTGAATTCTATCAGGTTAGTTAACAGTTTTAAAACCTGATTCTATGCTCTTTATACTGGTGTCAACGACACAGATATTTCAAAAACTTCTTGGTAAAATACAGCCTAAAACTTTACCAGCTGTTTACTGGAAATGCGTTTTTGATCTATGTGCCCTTCTTCCCACAATGTCCTCAATTATGATTAGCATACACATGTATTAATAAAAACTATAATTTAACACACAAAGTAAACAAGCGTTATCAAACAATGAGCTAATGTTACTTCAGTTTACTTTAAGAATACTAAAACCGTTTTTTTTAAAAAAAAGAAGATCAAAAAATGAGAAAGGACCACTTCGGAAACCGTCTTAAAAGACCATAATATTTAAAGACTACAGGGAAAGAAAGTACTTTGTCCCTTTTATTGATTTTACAGAAGAACGTTTCAAAAGTTCATGACTAATATTACGTAAACAGGCACATCAAACAAAGATTTGCTTGTAATAGCGAATTATGCATATTCTTTTCTTGCGTGGTAATTTGTAAGAAAGCCTCTTCAAAGAGCAAGTAGATGGCACCCTTATCCAGTGATTCCACCAGTTTCCCTGTGGGAAGGGTGTCAGCCACCAAATCCTCGAGAATACCTCAACTTAAAAATTTTAACGTCGAAAAATCGATAGAAACTGTGCAAAACACCACGTACACGCTCCAAAATTTGACTTTACACACACACCCCAAATAAAAATCCTGGCGGAATCTCTGTCTTTATCTCAATTTGGTAAAGAATGAACAAACTTTCTTTTCCTGTGGTCTTCATTTTGAATTAATTTCCATTTCCTATTGATACAAAACTATTTACGAAGCAGAATTATCTTCAATAAGCAGTACTTGGACATTACTTACACTGGTGGGGATGCCGTCAAGACGTGCCTTGCAATATTCGAGAGCTCCAAGTCTCATCATGAGCTGAAAATGATAAATTGTTTTAATATATAATATCTTTTAATTAAAATTCCTAGTAAGTACGATCACCTTTACATATCTTATGCCTGTGAGTTCACATCCGCCAGTAAGTATTACTTACGAGGAAATGATTGTGAAAGTAAGGGACCAAGGATTCTATTTTAAGTAATATCTCAGCAGTTTGGCCTACCTAATGAAAGCGAGAAAAACTACCGTAGAATGGTGTGGAGTGAGACGATTCAGTTTTTATTTTTTAACTTTTAACACAGAAAATCTGAGTCTATCTGCCTGGAATTTGAAATATATCATCTTTCATGCTTTCTATAGAGGCACCAATTTACAGTACATATACCTTTTTTTTTTTTTTGTTCATAATGCCATACATTTTTCATGTTTACCTGTCCCATTTCACCGCACTGATAGCTGGATACACATTGTTTGAAATCTTGGGTGCACTTCTTCTCACAACAAAAATGAAATGGGACCCGATAATAAGTTATTAAACAAAATTTCCTGTACGCTTGCACGAATATGTGCAAAATTAAAGCAATTTACAATTTACTCCAAAAAAGCGAAAACCTGGAATTGGCATCCTAAATTCAAAGAAAATTGTTACCTACTCTACTCACAGTATTACAATAATTATAGCAATTAAATTAATTAAAATAGTAATAAAATTAGAAACAATAATTAAATCTAGAAAAAGACACGCAAAATTCATTAATATGGCCGCTACCTCTTACGGCTAAGGAATGTGGGAACTATGAGCACATAATATGCGTACATCTGAGCACAGTAGAGACAATCCCCACTCAGTACATGTTAATATTCCTGGGACAACAAGCTATTCATCATTATGTTGCAGAGCAGTTCGTCTAATATGCTTGCTTGGAAATTTTCCACTCATCTTATTAACTAACGTAGATGTTGGACTTCCATACTTCTCTGCTACAATTCTTAATGACTTCTTACCACAACACTTCTTGCATTCGGGACCGATAACTTTATTACATGAACGAACCTTTGTTTATCCTGGTCCACCCTACTACACGAGCAAATGTATTAATACGTTTGATTTGGAAACACTATGAAAATCCTACGCTAGAGTCTCTTAAAGACATAGACGTAACACGAATCTTACAATCAAAATATTTTGTACACTGTATTTTGCGATCCAATGCTGGTTTGCTCACTAACTTAACGCCTGCGAAATTTGTACTTGTTAAAAAACCAGGTCTTCACAACAACACGGTGCACAAACAACATGAAACAAGAACAGTATAATCTAGCTATCTTTTCTCATCCGGCATTTGACTGCCTAGATAAGAGTTCTATAAGTGAGGGCAGTGGAATGTAAAACGGGATAGGTATGACTTGTTCCACGGTATTTTATTATAGCGTTCTTAGCGACTACGCTACGTACTTTGTGATAGTACCTTGCCTCTTACATGTGTAAAGGAAAGAGAAATTGTATTTCGAACTTGACATTTAGTTTTCATATATTTTTAAATATAATTCAACAAAAAAATTGTTTACGCACGTAGTTAGATATTCCATATTGGCTCCTAATTCCATGCAAGTATGAAAGGCCCAGGGAAAGAATTTGCTGTCTCTTTTACATCTTTCATCTGTTAGCTTATAGGATGTACTATTTCCCAATATTCCTAATTCCGAAGGACTGTACTGTCCTAATAGGTAAAGAATATATTCAAGTGGGTGACGTGAGGGGAAAGCAACTAGCCTTGACTAACGCGGAGTAAGACGGTGCAATATTTCTTCCTTAATATCTCTCCCTTCTGTGTGTCAGCATGCGCGTTCTGTTCAATCGTGTGTTTGTCCCATTCTCTCTGTCCATTCTGTGTATTTGATGGTGTTCAGACAAGTAAGACAGAGCTTTCTCTTGCGACTTACTACAACGCAGCCACTAAGGAAATTACATGTGACAACAGTTTCTATGACGTATGACTAAATATTCAATACAACGGTTCTGCGTTGTTGTTTCTTTAAAGCAGCTACGCTTAGCTATGCTCACGAACACATAAAAGAAAATGAGAGAGAGAGAGAGGGGGGAGTGCCAACATCATAACGGCTCTTCCCGTCATGGAAGTCTTAATTTATGTCCTTTCATCACACCAACCCCATGCGTCAAATTGACCCCACTCACAAAAAATACCCTGGACCAAATATAATCCTTCGTTAGCGCATATATCACTAATGTTGCACTGAAAATCTCCTGGCACAAAATGCACACCAAAAATTAACTTTACATGTATGCATGTGAACTTTATGTGAAACTACTGAAAAAATATGAGTTTTTTAAGTGACCAATGTGTCTTTCTTATTGGCTTCTTATCCTTGATTCATATTTTGTATAGATTAAGTTCACATTTTCCGAAGTTCACATTATCTAGAGTACGTTTTCAGATCACTTTTAGTACATTTTGAACTATTAAATAAATGTTTCGTGCATGAATTAGATATAAGCACACCAGAAGTTCATATGTTGTGCACTCAAAATGTGGTGTAGTTCATATTAATTTCAGGAAAAGTTCATACGTTATGCACTAAAAACGTGGTAAAACTTGGACATATTGTGAACTTTTTGGGACATATTGTGCACTTTAAGTGTATTTTGATTTTCAGTGTAATACTCAATTCTTAAGCGATCTATAATACATATGTGCATGGGGCTAGCTTGGCATCACGTTAGCCTACCCATAGAGAAATTTAAGACATATCGTGACCCAGTTATATTGGATCGTAAGTGCATTCTTTTCAGACATATCGAGACCCAGACATATATTGGATCGTAAGTGCATTGTTAGTCCATATGACACTACGTTACTGCTTCATTAGGAAAGGAAAATGAAGTCAATGAGAGCATTACATTAGTGTTCCATTAAAAATGAGATCTTGGAGGAAGTAAACAAATTCAAATACATGGAAGCATGTGTAACAAGCAAGAACGAGGTCACGGAAGAAATAAAAGATGAAAACATACTTTACCCCATACCACGGCATCGGGTAACGTATGTTTTTATTCAGTTCAGAAGCTTCTAATCTAGCGATTAATATAAAGGAAATTGAAACTGAAAGTATACAGAACGATTATTCTGCCGGTGAAACTTTATGGTTCTCAAGCTTGGAGTAAGATTCTGGCAGATTAGCATAAATTGCCTAAGTTTGAAAATTAGGTTTTGTGAAAGATATATGGGCCGATATGGGACGAGATAACCCGAGAATGGAGAACAATGAATAATAAAGAACTGCACAAACTGCGTGAATACAGACATATTGTCAGAATAACGAAATCTCCACAGCTAAGATGGCATGCATGTAACGTGCACTTTGGGAACAAGATTGTTTCGATGGTGGACTTAGGGTACAAGGTCAAAACTACCTTTCATCTCTTCCATATCGAAGAACGAATACATAAATAGATGTGTTTCCATTATAAAGGTTTTACGTCCACTATTTTCTTGTGTAAATAGTATTTTTCTTCATGGCACTTAACTTAATCTTTGAGTAGCATACGAAATTTAATTCTACTCTTTTGAAAACACGTTTATTTATTTATTGTAGCAACCTTTGAGTAGATGCTTAGATAATTCATCTACTATGTTATAGCCTTGTTCTTCGCCATGAAAGGAGTGAAACGAAGTTTGGACCTTGAATGTTAGTACCCTAAGTCCATCATAGAAACATTCGTGTACCATAACTTCACGATAAATGCTTGTTCCCCAATTCTACGTACCCTAAGTGCACGAGTAGCTCGGATGGGACAAAAACGAAGATTATATTCCATCGTGGTTAAGATGATGGAGAGAAAGAGGCCGCTGGGAAAACCGCGAAGTCATTGGGAGGACTACATTACAAAGGATCTTAGAGAGGTAGGTGTTTGTGATGAAAACTTGCTTGATCCTGCCCAGATTAGAATCAATGACGAACGTTTGTTACTGCGGATATGAACTTGTGAATTAAGTAAGCCTCAGAGTTAGTTAATCATCACTTAATATTATTTTACTATCTGCATTCCAAAGTTGTTATAATAAGCGACATGCACTGTATCTACATATTGAAAAATATGCATTTTGCCTGCATACCGGACTCCAATAACAAACAACATATTGTTCTAATCAATATTACGTCAACAACTTGAAGAAACTAATGACTATACTGTTCTCTCTAGTTAACTTACCTCGGCAGGAACACTTTTGATGGCATAGGTATTCTGACCTCGTGCAGGTCTAGACACTTTCCAACAACACTGTAAAGATTAGAAGCCTTGATTTAGAACAAACGTGGAAATATAACCAACATCTACATATCTCTATCAAGTAATGGACTGGGTTTTAATCTATTAACGATGTACGGGTTGTAAAGAGAGTTTATGAAAAGACAAAGAAAAGCTGGGAAAATACAAAACTACGGCCAACACCACTGCTCCTAATCATCTACGTACTCCCCACTGGGATAGATAATCCTTTCCCATTGCTGTAAGAGACTGCAGATCTCATTGCGGTTCAACTCTGATGGATGTCAAACTAAGAAGGTTTTCAGCCACCTCTTTAAATCGTTGACATTTCGAAAGATATTCCAAGCAGTGAAGTTAGAGAGAGGTCGATATCAATTAAAATCGGATGGGACAATGTCCGATGAATATAGTGGATGGCGGAGAATGATGAAGTAAACAGTTTCTGCTGCGTTTTAATGCAACGTACGGACGGTGAACAGGTAACCTTATGGCAATTAAATAACTGCGTGGTTTCTTTGAAATGCTTCCCTCAGAGGATTCATCATATATGTGTCTACTGCAATCGTTGGTTTTGTGGTTAGGATACGTAGTGGATCACATCTCGATAGCCTCGTCCCACCCAGAGCCTCTGTGTATCAATTTTTGTTCAAAAAGAGTTTTTTCAACTTGCCAGAAGGTTAATCCTTTCTGGTGTATTTTTTGAGTACAAATAACGAAAACAATCCACTTTTCATCCCCAGTAGCTACACGCGCTGTGAAGTAAATCTCTTCTGTCATGTTCATCGAGAGAAACGAATGTAGAATACAGATTCAGAAGCTGGTGCTGAGCTAATGGTTGGGGTACTTTTTTTTTTATTTTATGGGTATACTCGAAGGTACGGAGATGGATATTTATTGTAGTATGAAGAGGTATTAATCTCTGATGCTAGCCAAGGCAAAGTTGTTGTATCTAGCTTGTTCTTTAAGTACTGTTCGAACCCAACAATATCAACATTGAAGGAATGACTACTTCTGTACGGATTTGAAGGTTCATTAGTATCACTGGCGAGTTATCTGTACCACTCATAGCACGTGCTCTATCCAATACAACTATCACCCACAAGCTTTCCGTAACTTTCCTAGCGCTTTCACCCCAACCAAACATTCTTAAAACAATATTGTCCTTTACATCTTCCGCGAAAAGCTTTATCTTGTGGCGTCTACGGAACAGAGGTTAAAATTTTCCATATCTGAGGTGCATAATACGGGTGAAAATAATAGCAACTAGTGTCCTTAGATGAAAATACCTAAATGCTCCTCAATTACTAAGAAAGTTCAAGTGTCTCACAATAACATCCGAATGAAGAAATCAGCGGGTACTCTTTCGAACCTCATTCTTACTAAACTTCCTACAACTTACTTATTAGATCACTTGCACACTCACGAACTATGGCATATTCACTACAGAATAAGACAGGCCGCAATAAACCAATAATGGTGGAGGTCGGCAAAACTGAGTATCTCCAAGGGTGAAATACTTTACACATTGACAAAAGGAAAACGTAAGAGGAATCCTCTTCAAGACCTGAGTCATAAATAATTTCAATTCAAAGGAATCCAATAAAAATACGAAATAGCCTCAGCCGACGATAGAAAACTCCAGCTCCCAATAAAACAACTTTAAAATATCACAATATGTTGAATGCACTAATGGTGCCATCGGCTTGATAATGTGAAAGACACTGTAAACGGAGTTCATAGAATGCCCTCCTGAAGCTGTCTAGGGCTTATTCAATGACGCCTACCGATGCACAGTTGGTACATCGGTAGGTAACCTTGAATGTTCTCCAATTAAGCAGAAAATAAGAATAGCATTGGGTAGCCAGATAGCCTACTTCGAAGAGCTCAACAATTGGCTATATGATAGGTAAAAAGAACAATGAGACTAGGCCTTGACGGGAAGAAGGACCTACCAGTTCTTTCCTGATGTTAGAGAAAAAATTAGACTAGAATGTGTGGAACCATCAAAATGATTAATTCATAATCTTACAGGCCATGGTTCATAGACCGAGAATATTCACGCTGTTGGTCTAATGGACAGTGATCAATGTAGATTTGGTGGATCAGGCAGCATTATTTGAATTCATGTACGTACGTTTGGGGATAAGAAATACAATGTAATTTGCCAGAATATAATATATCATGCAATCAAGCGAGGGAGCGAAGGGATTTTTTTTATCTTTGCAAAATTGTTAAAGGCAATGTGAACTACCATTGGCGATGAAAATGCGGAGAAAGTATTAGCAAATTATCAGAGGTCGAGGGCCAGATCAGAGCTGCAGATGAGGGCGAAAGAAGTCAGGTTAAAATGTATATCTATGTTACAGGATGCTTAAATATACTTTGTATCTACTTCAGTAAAATTTTAATTTAAGTGAGTAAACGATGCGAGACAAGTAACACGTTTGACTAACCTAAGATTGTCTAGTCTTTTCACAGTATTGACTGTTGACGCAAGTTTATTCTTTAAAGCAATTACAATGTTTCGAAACCAAAAGTTACTAGTTATGATAATTCAAGAACAGTGCTCAGAGACATCTATGGAATCGAGTCGGTGGAAGTGGGAGATGGTTCGAGTTCCTCAACACTCAAAGCGATTATCGGACATGTTCTGTATTACCCTAAATTTCGACTCTAGGGGAAATGATGGAAGCTAGCGCCTTGTATACTATTTAAAAATGCATGACCAGTTTAGACTAAGGACTGTCAGTGTAATGGATGCAATAAGAAACTCATCACGTAATCTCTGGAGTATAAGAAATTGAAATTGTATAAGAATTCTGAATAGAAGGTTAATCCTTTACTCAAAACCGTTATTAACTAACTAACTAACTAACTCTATGGCTTATGGAACTCGCAAGTTCATCGCCGCAGTAACAAACGTTCGCCATTGGATTCTATCCTGGGCAGTATCAAGCCAGTTTTCATCACGAACACCTACTTCTCGAAGATCTCTTCTAATATTGTCCTCCCAACGACGTCTCGGTCTTCCAAATGGCCTCTTTCCATCCGGCCTTCCAACCAGGATAGAATATAATCTTCGTTTTTCCCCATCCGAGCTACATGGCCTGCCCACCTTAGTCGTCTCGATTTCATTATTTTTACAACATCTGGTGAATCGTACAGTCCGTGGAGTTCTTCATTATGCAGTCTCCTCCACTCTCCAGTCATCTCGTCCCGTTTCGGCCCATATATCTTTCTCAAAACCTTATTTTCAAATACACGTAATTTATGTTCATCTGCTAGGGTCGTACTCCAACTTTCGCAACCGTAAAGTATTATCGGCAGAATAACCGTTCTGTATATTTTTAATTTCAATTTCCTTGATATTAATCGCGATGTTGGAAGTTTTTGGACTGAATAGAAACATGCGTTCCCCGATACTAAGCGACTTTTTATTTCTTCCGCGACCTCATTTTTGCTTGTTACGTAAGCTCCCAAGTATTTAAATTTGTTTACTTTCTCTATGACCTCATCCCTAATTCTTATGTTCTTAATTCCTTCATTCCCTGTGCTTCGGCTTGTTATCATGTATTTTGTTTTATCTATGTTTACCTGTAGACCTATCTCATCGCACGCTTCTACTAAGACATCGGTGTTGCTTTGTAGTGCGTCTATATCGTCCCCTATTAAATCTACATCATCCGCGTATAGAAACAGTTGATTCAAACCATTCAATGATAGTCCCTTTTTGTCCCCTTTAATTTTTAAAATCGCATATTCTAACGCAAAGTTAAACAGTAGTGGTGACAAGGCATCGCCTTGTTTCAATCCGTTGCGAATCTTTAAACTATCTGACATATTATTACCTATCCGTACTCTGCTTATGGGGTCGCTGAGACACATCTTCACTAGTTGGACCAATTTTTTCGGTATTCCAAATCGTATCAGGATACTGTATAACTTTTCCCTTTTGATAGAATCATATGCTTTCTTAAAATCAATGAATAGCTGATGAACCGTCCCATTGTATTCCCATTTCTTCTCCAAAATTTGTCTCAAAGCAAAAATCTGGTCCAACGTGGATCTATTTCTTCTAAATCCACATTGGTGATCTCCAATTATTTCATCTACGTATACACTTAGGCGTGTTAACAGAATATTACTTAATACCTTGTAACAGGTTG
>JAGDQP010012412.1:0-25311 GCA_022664845.1 Lepisma saccharinum
AGCGGGGTAGATTATGGCAGGTTTTCTGAGAATGACCAAGGCGTTGACATTGGTAGCATTGCAAAATGCCTGGAGCCTTATATGGTTCAACAGTGACTGTATAACTGAGTAGGTACTTCAAGTTATAGACTTGTTTAATATCCGGCACTTTACGAAGAGAGGCAAGAAATAACGGATATAATATTTTGGCATGCGTTTCTTTATCTTTGCCGTGAAGTTGAGGCACTTCAATTACTGGAATATCTTGGTCCAGCAAATCCTGGTAAATATCTTGGATCGGCGTATCGATTGGTAATTTGCGTATCACTACTTTCAGGGGTCGATCTTTCTTAGGCAGCTCAGTAGCATACTGACATTTTTGTTGCTGACAGTAAGCAATGATTTTGTCATAATCAGTTTGATTGTGCACTTGAAATCGAATATAGTCAGCAGCGTGTTTGACATATGGTTTGATTTGACAGACGGCTGACAAGGATTTTCCAAAGTGATATTTGTCAGTGATTCCGTAAATAAATATGGGAGATGGTTTAGTAACAGCATGTTCAGATCCAGAGATTGATTCAGAGTCATCAGCACTACTGAGTGTTTCAAACATATTGGATGTTTCAACTGCTTTAGCAGCAGGTATTTTCTGACCAGTCTTGGCAACCTTTTTTGGGACACTATAAGCATCCATATCAATATCTTGTGAGACAAGAGAATCAGTCTGACTAACTTGACTAGGAGGGAGTTCAGGAAAGTCATCTTGCGAATTAAAGTTTGGTGGCGTAAGTGTATTCGTTTGGTCAGCAGTAGATATGACTACAGCGTTAGCCGATTGTGATGTTTTCCGAAGCGATCTATTGTGTTCAAATTTACTCATGCGTTTCACAAATCTTACTCTGTCATGTACTCGTCTTTGCGTATCAAAGGCATCACGTGTCTTGTAACTGGAGACAGCATTGCGTCTAATTTGTTTTTTGTGCATATTGAGATGCAAATTTTCGACTTTGGTAGTAACAGCGTGAAGCGTTATTGGTGGAGGAGAACTAGAGACCGTGGATTGCGCATTGGCATCATCGGAGGCCATATCAGGTAGAAACCGGGCTGCCCCGTGGGTGGCCGGGCTCCGGGAGATTGTACTTCTTGAGGTCTTTCAGAGAACTTTCGTCGCTCTCTTTCAAATTACTATTATTTATTATATTATCAAGTAATTAGCATCAATTTTCCGCCCCAGGGGAGCTTAGCGAGCACCAATATCAGCGATTGGAACACCTAGAATGGCTGTACGAAGCACACAGGCATCCGCAAGCAACGAATCCTATTACTCATATGATTATATATTTCATTATTTCTTATTATATATAAACACAGTTCTTGGCTATGTTTGTAACATATTCCAATGAAACCTGTGACGTTCCACGCTACGATTCGTTACTCTCCGAATCAGGTTCGAGCCAACTAGAATACGGCACTCTCAAATGTCTAAAAAAAATGGTTTCTACGCATGCGCATAACTGAAATAAAAAACTTCAGAGATACGGCAATTGTGTGTCAAGTCGAAAGCCTTTTTTTCGCGTTGTGCAAGTCACCGGTGTGACTTATCCCTGCCCAAGGGTTACGCCCTCGCTTCAGGGAAGGGTTTATGGAAATTAGAGATATTTGAGGAGGAAATTGTTGGTCTAAGGGTGGAAAAAGTATCTTTATTAATCTTTTATTTCAATATGTCTATGATCAGGACGTTACAAGCATTGCTTATAACCACATTGTTAGAGTAATCAGATTATGGTGTGATGGAGAATATAAATGATGTGCGATACACGTCACGACAAATTGGTTACAATGGGACGAATGAAAGTATCTTCTTGATCTAGGGGCGACTATAGATCTTGATGAGAGACATGTGAGCAAAACATTTAACATTGATGGTCACTGTGCAAAGATAAGCGTGAAGGTGATATAAATGATTGTGATTTATGGATTTAAGTGGCGGTGAACGGTGCTACAGAAATGAAAACATAAGGACCGGAAAAAGTTTGCATGGACTTCGAGATTAAAGATGTATTTGGCTGTGATGCGGATTTTGTTGATAATGTTTGCTCGGTTTAATGAATAGGGGTTGGAGAATGTAATGGGCATGAACTGTATAAGCTGCTCAACTGTGGAAGGTGGTAGTTCTTGATGATTTTGTTCAACTGCCGGATCAGGTTCTGGTAGGCGTAGAGAAGCAACAGGCAAATTGTTTGCTGGCTTTCCTTTACACTTGTATGAATAAGTTAGATCTTGTAGTTGACATTGATGACATTTCGGTGGATTTTGAAGATTTGTGATTGATGATTTTCTGAACAATATCCACACATTGGAGGCTCTTTATATCCACCAGCGATGTGATCGCCATAGGTTTGGCACCGTTCGCATCTAAGTGGTGTAGGTGGCTGTGTGCGAGAAGATTCTACCCGATGGCGTCTTTTGTAAATATATGTTTCGTACCTTAACAGGTGATCGATATTTGACTGGTGAGATGTGAGGACTCTTATTTGATAGCTTGGAGTGCCTTGTGATGTAACGATGCTTAAGCAATTATGGACGGTATGACCTTCAAGACGTAATTCTGTTTCTACTTCATCTGGAGTGGTGTCTGGTATAACGCCTTTGATGACTACTGATAACATAGGTTTTTAGTTTTGGCGGTGGCGGTTGCTTCATGCGAGGTTCATTGAGAGGTGCAATATGAGCATTTTGCCAAAGATCTCCAAACTGTGTTTATTGTGATTTGTTTTTGCGAAGTCTCTATCCGGTGATTTCATGATTATGCTATTCATTGTAGTCATTTCACTGATAGCATATCTATGAACATATTTTAGAAGATGTTGTAGAAGTAATTTTGATGTCTGGGACTTGGTGTCGACGTTTGTGAGCAGAAAGGCGTAATTTGGATGTTCTAGTGATGCAGCAAGTTGATCGTCAGATGAATGTAGAATTTTCATGTCCTCAGAATCAGATCCGGAAGCACTTAATGTATGAGTCTTTTCATGGGAGGTGAAGCAGATGTTTGAGAATTTCTTTGAGGCGGCGATCTGGGGCGAAGACTGGATGAAGATAGTTCGTCAGAACTACGTGAGTGTTTCTTGGTTCTACCACGTCGTTTTAGGAGTAACTGTGGAAGCTGTTTTCTGAACAATAGATGGCATTTGATGTTGTTCTGTTTCGTGTTGATTAGGTGGTTTTGGCATGTTGAAGAAATGAACAGTGATGTAGAGTGCGTGATGATGAAAAGATTATCAGTCTATGTACCATGACTGCAAGTTTTATGTCGTACTAACTCGCACCCTCCGACATTGAGAAGTACCGTCGGTCCTATCGGGACGTATATGTACTGGTATCCCTCGTACGTCTGCTATACGAGATCCTCGGTTGTACATGAATAAGCCACAGCTGGGCTAGGTCTGAGTTCGTTGAAGGCTGGCTCATGTCGAGGGAGGGATTATTTGGTTATAATATTCATGTATGAAATAGTTTTGTTTACTATGTTTTGAATATTTAATATACTTTCGAAACAATATATACAATTGAAATTAGTTGTAAATAATAAAAATCCCTTTTGGTAGGCCTACAGGCTGAGGTAGATCTTTAAGGGTTTTTTTTATTTTCAAAAATTCAAACCTCGCCTTATATGATAGCTATCGAGAAACTATTTATTGATTTGGTTCGCCCCCAACTTCACTGTTTTTGAGAGGATGCGCCTCCTTTATCTTAACCAAAAATCTCCCTGCAGCAATACATCACAATAGTGTAAATCTGCACCCTCCCACGGAGAATTGCGCCCCCAAAGGGGAGGTTTGCCCCATTTATTGTAACCTACTCTTGGTCATACACCTTTAGAGAAAATTTCGTTTCTCTACCTTCAATGATTGGGAAATTCGGTTTTTGGGCGGCCAAATTTCATATCTCTAGTTCAAACGGTCTGGAAAATAAATCATGAAGTCAGCCATTTTGGATTCAAAATGATGTCTTTGCAGATATTTTGTAATCTACTAGTGATGATATATCGTCATACTTCGAAATTTCATATTACAATTTTTAACATCTTTTTTCTTACAGAACCTCAAAATCGCTGATTTCGCAATAAATTCTTGTTCCTGTATAGCATGCTGACGTTTCGTGACACGCGGAACTCGGCTGCATGCACTGCCGTACGTGTTGATACTCCCATCGATTCGCTAGCGTCGCTGCGCCAAGAATCCCACGGCAGGCCGCACATCGAACTTGAGGAGTTTGGAGGAACTGCGCCCTTTTATCACAACCAGAATCTGCAGGGCACTGCGCCCCATGATACAGATATTCCCTCATACTCCAGAGCGCTGCGTCCGAATGGGGAAACTTCCACATTCTGCCTGTATAACATGTTCCTGGCAGTGCTAACGTTTGTGACGAGTAAAACTTGGTGGGACACGCAGGAGTATTGGAAGTTGGCGCGATGAGCTAGGCTCATCCATATTTCATTTCACCACTTTCTAAGCTTGAAGGAGTTGACTGGACAGTTTGCATCTCTGGTGCTTTTGCTCGTATTTCGCAGTTTTTTACACTTGTGTAATTTATATGCTCGCTTCGCCTCATTGGGGCGCTGCCCCCAGAATTCCAAGATGGCCTCGCTGGGGCGCACCCCTCTATTGCAATCAGGCTCCCGCTGGGAACTGCACCCTAGTAGGGGAGACGAGCCGAATTTATTCTAACCTACTCGTAATGGTACACCTTCATACCAAATTTCGTTTCTCTAGCTTCAGTCGTTATAAAGTGGGGCTTAGGCAGGCATTTTGGATAAAATATGGACATATTTTTAACGTTTTTTTATATTTTCGTGACATACTCGTGATGATACACTGTCATACCAAATTTCATTTCTCTATCTCGAACGATGTGAAAAATGGCATTTCAGCTGCCATTTTGAATCAAAGATGGTAAATGTTTTAAAACGTTATGTTTTCCTAAACTACTCTTGATAATACATCATTATGTCAAATTTCGTATCTCTGGCTCAAGCAGTGTGGAAAATGGATTTATGACGTCCGCCATTTTGGATCCAAGATGGCGTCTTTAGAGATATTTTGTAATATTTTCATAATCTACTAATAATGTTGTACTGTCAAACTAAATTTCGTTATTCTAGCGGCAGCCGTTTAGGCTATGTATTCTTTAAAATTTTAGGGTTGGCGGCCATTTTGAATCCAAGATAGCGACTTTTTAAAAATTTTAAAAATGTTTTCTTAATTTTCTAACAATGATGTAGTTTCATACCAAATTTCACTGTTCTAGCTTTAGTCGTTTAAGCTGTGTATTGTTTGAAATTTTATGTTTGGCGGCCATTTTGAATCCAAGATGGCGACCTTTTCAAAATATCGGAATTTTTCCTTTATCTACTTATCATCCTCTACCTTCATACCAAATTTCATGTTTCTAGCTTACTCCAAACACCCTAAACAATATGATGAGTGAGTGAGTGAGTGAGTGAGTGAGTCAGTTAGCCTAAAATGTGCAATTTCAGGGGTCCACAACTAGAACATTGTTTAAGATACGAATATGAAATTTGGCACATCTGCACACATTTACCATATCTCCTTAACGGCAAAAGCTCATATTCCTATCTTTAACATCCTTTTTTTTTTACGGGACCCCCAAATCGTCGATTTTGCCATAAACTCTTGTTCCTGTATAACATGCTTCTGGCAGTGCTGACGTTTTCTGACGTGAAGAACTTGGTTCATGCACAGCCGTGCATGTTGATTTGTGGAAGAGCAAGATACAACACTGGATATCTAGGTGGCGTTCAGCGTTAAACAAATGAGACATGAAGATTGCTACATTTTGGATACACTTTCAAGATGTTTGAAGCAAAAGGGAGTAAGTTCTATTTTATTACGCACAGCGAAGGAATGGTTTGCATGCAGTTTAGAAGAAGTAATTGAGACAGAAGAGGACGCACGCAGTAACTTCACAAAATATAAGATAAAACCTAATTCTTGTGCAGGGTTTATGCGCAACACGTATGTATACGAAAATGTATAAGAAGTTAATTTGGTGCAGGAGGCAATATCATTGTGCAACGTAAATCTCACATTGTTACTTTAATTAAATATTAATTTCCTTGATTTAAAGATTTTGATATGGTGACATATATGTGTCAATATGATAATTTGATGTGACTATAAATATCTTGTTTGAAAGGAACGAAACTAAAAATAAATGGAAACACGTAACAATCAAACTAAGATAACGATTAATACCAACATGCTAATCGCATTTCTAAAGATATATTGCTTATCCTCTTGCTTGAACGGTACAATGCAATTATGTCATTAATATGAATTAATGAAGAGTAGAGACAAATCAGATTGTGGATATATTAAGGAATAATTTCGGCTTGTAAATATCTCATGCAGTTCAGCTAACCGCTCGAAATGAAAGATAAATCCTTGCTGCTTGCTCTTTCGTCTCCGCTTGATGCGCTCTCTCTCTCTTTCCTTCGCAGTCTTTAAAGTATTTTGTAGGCGTCTCTTCAACATACCTCACGTTTGTATAGATGACTCCGCAGTCGATAGATACCAGCAAAGAACGCGCGGAGAATTCAGGCGCTCTGATTAATAAAAGAAGCCGTTTTTCACCCACTAGACACCTTCTATTGACACCCCACGGTGTAATTAATCAAGATGCCGGTCTCTTTTCTATGTGAAGGACTTTGCCTCTTTCAGCAAGGAATCTCATGTCGTTCTCTAGACCGATTTCGGTATCTAATCAATCACTGCAAGACTCTATCCGTCCTCTTTTACCTACATTTTCCCGAGAGCTCTATTGGGAGGTCTTCAAACTTCTCAAGAGAGCTGTTGACTAATTAGACGAGTGCGCCTGGAAAGAATAAAGCATTGTGTGGTTGTATATAAAAACGGCCATGCATCATTAAAGTTGAGAACAATTTATTCAGCGCATTTTAAGTTCTTCAAAATGTTTGTAAATTTAATATTTCACTGTCTGTATATAAAATAAAGCGTAATGCATTTTCCAACATTATTTTTATGTGTTAAGTTAACTGTTAAAGGTTATGCAATTACGAAAGTTTGGATACAACCAGTCGAGTAAATTTAAAATGAATAATTCATTTATTGAGATAAATGTAAATATTTTTTTTCATGATAACAAAGAAAAAGGAAGAAATGATTTGCGCGTTTCACTTAATGAAAGTAACTACGTCATTGCCTTAATGATCCAATTGCGTTAGATAAGAGGAAGATAATATACGTTGATAGTTATTCTGACATTATCCAACGATTCAATGATGATATATTGCGTTTTGAAATTCTGTGAGCTCGAAGGATGATGGATAATTTCTAATCAAAATACCATAATGAATATCTTATACTCATACAAATTATGATGATACGTGCAGGAGAAGCCTAACGCCGATGAATTGTGATTAATATAAATCATATATATATTTCTCAATGATAATTCTGAACACCAATGTTACTAATTTATTTTGTTCCGAAGTCAATAAAAGAACTTGGAATAAGATCATGTATAGATAAAAATATGATAGTCAATGCAAATGACCTATTCTCTATTTTATAACCATGTTGAGAAAACAAACGTGTGCTGTTACTACATTACGTGTTTGAATATTTTATTATTTTGCATACATTTATCCTTAAATAAGAAACATTTAACAGATAACTTGTCTTGCAGCTTAGTCTAGCGTAGGATGTAGAAATATAAACGCTAAAAAAGAGGCAAAGGACCTTTGTCCTTTTGTGACATATTACTTCGCAAATCATAATTTATTATTAAATATAAATCTTTCATCGAGATCGGAAACTTTCGGCAAATTTCGCATCGTGCAAGCCGTTAAGGTAACTCACAGCAGCTGATAGTACGGGTTAGAAAATCTTGCTCCCTAGTAGGAATAAGAGGTGACCCATTCCAAAGGGAACCTTTGACACCTTGAACTGCTTTCGATTACATACGTGCCACAAATGATGCGTTTATGTAAATATTATAATTCTATTAAATCCCCTTTGTATATTAATAAATACTTATATTTCATTTTTTGTCAAAATTGTGTTTTTATTTCTTAAACGTGTTCATAAACACATTAAATGAAATCTCACATAGCATTGCATTTTTAATAGGAACTATTACTCTATATACTGAAATCAATGGTGGCTTCAATATTCCAAAATGGACACTCTCAGAGAACATCTATAACACTTTCTAGATAATTAGTAACAAGCTCCAAATGAGTGATTCTCTGATAAATATACAAAATACAACAAAAAATTATTCCACTTAAAGTGGTCCAGTATTCGTAAGGTTGTAACAGGGACCGGGTACCGACCGTACTTATGCAGTGGCCTGATATATGCATAACCAACAGTACTTGTGTGATGACCGAATACTTCACCTCCTTCCGCGACCCCTCCTGTTATTCTTTGATAGCAGGTTATTGGAACTGCAGGAATTACACTTGTGAGCTTCCACTATTCACGCAGTGGGAGGCGGTTGAAGTCTCCACCGTGGGAGAGGTGCAGCACACCGCCAAGCGTTATACCTAAGGTGGGAGTCCATAGACACTGTGAACTCTCCAAGCTCATGGGAGGATGGGGCTTCCTCCGCCAGATAATTTTAACTGAAGCACTTGGCTTTAATATATCTAAAACAAGGTTCTTTATTTCGGCATCTATTTACAATGGCAATCAATTCTTACCCCCTTTCCGAATTGGCACTTTATGCTCCGTTACGTACCCTTGCTCCTTCGGATACACCGTCGATGGTTATCCGAATTCCCACTTCGACGGAGCATTGAAGTGAACGGAGCAACGGAGGACCAGATGGTCACCTGATCCTCTGTTCGATTGCGCGCTGTTGCCATGTTGAAAAGAAAAAGGAGCGAGATATTGCATGCCAAAATTCCTTCTTCACTTGGGAGTTGGGACAAATGTGTAGAATTGATCACATCTTGTAAGTTTAAGATAGCGATTCCGCCAGACCCCCCTGTAGGGGGTGTTTACCCCAAAGTATAGACAACCCCCGAACCTTAGAATTATACCCCCCAAACTGAAAATCCTGGCAGAAATACTGGTATAAAATGAACGACCGTGCCGAAGTATTTGAATGTAAGTATTTTAATAGTTTAAGATTGATTTCACATTATGTTATCGATATTGAGCAATGTTTTGAGTGATATATCTTCATGATCATTGTATAATTTTAACTTCGCAATGTGAAAATATTGTTATTTGGATTTCACCAATGGACTTCCATGTAGATATCAATAGATGAGAGGGTTCCATATGAGTAGTTTAATTAAGAATACTAAGATTAAGAACTCTTGTAATTATTTGAAGTGTATTTAGAACTTCAAATGCGTAGAGCTGTCAAGGCTCATGACTTTGGTGGTTATTCATAGATCCTGGTATAACATGATTTAGTGATTCATAGTTCATGCGACGCACTTATCTTGCAAACACTTCCAGAATAACCTGCAGAAATCATCCTTCGAATAGCCATCAATCTTCGTCTGTTGTTATTTAATATATGCGGAATACCTACAAGTATGAAAATTCCACACCTACATCTATTTTCAGCCATTTTTTTTTTTTTTTTTGCCTTATTCACTTCGCATTAAACTATCTTGGCTTCGCATTGCCCTATACTCTATCGCATTGCCCCATTAAACTATCTATACTCACTCACTTTACGCGCTTAGGGTTTTCAGCTGTTTCCAGACTTGGGTGACATCTGTGGTTAAAATTTTAAACATTTATGTAATTCGGAGTGTGAATAACGGAAGTGAACGGAACAGCATAACGGAGCGGAGGACCATTGCATTCGGAAAGGGGGTTACTTCTTGCTGTGGGAGGAACGGAACTTCTTCCAAGGTTAGTTTATAAGAGGATAAAGTTAGGTAAAGTTCGCTGCTTTACTGGAATTGATTGAGAGCGCGTGACGTCACCTGACTAACAAGCAGAAGAAGACAGGCTACCAGCGATACTTTCGCGTGGGCAGCATTGAATGTATTGCTCTCGCAACAATTTATAGTTAATGCTTCAATAAAATAATTAAACGAATACAATCACATGCTTTAAAATTTCGACCAGAAATAATATTTTAAAGGTTTTCTGCTCTTACAACATATTGAGTTGAAAGTTATATACATCATTATTCAGATTTAAAATTCTGCAATTATGAAGTGTCTGGTAACTTCTCAAAACCTCGGTTACAATAGAAGAATATTGAAAACATCTCAGTTTCATATATTCTAGGTCCTCTTTCCGGTTAGAGTTTCAGTTAAACCTATTTTGCATTATTTTCCTTAGTTCACAATGGTTAGTGGTGTCATCAAATCTTGCAACGTTAATTTTGTTTATTTCCTGACGTCATAGAATGATTAAATTTTGAACAGCGATAAGTCCGGTGACAATACAGTATTCCATTGTTACTCTCATATATTTCTATATTTGTATTGATATTAAAAGCAAATTTTAATATTTTTTTTATTCTCAACTTCCTTTTTCCTAAAATAAATACTGGCCTGCAACTTGCCAGGGAACTCCTGCTTGAATATCACTTTAGAATTTATGTCATAAAACAATTAGCTTCAGAAAATGTATCCGAACATCGAAAGAACGGGAACAAAAAATAATAAAACACGTTTTAAAGGCATTCTTTTCTTAATCAATTCGTACTAAAAAGCAAATAATAATAATAATAATCTTGTTCATGCATAACTAAAAAAAAAAGAATAAGGAGCGTCATTTCAATACTTTTTTAAGTGACTGTATATGAGAGTACGCCTCATGCTTTTCTTTTTAGGCATGCATATACATTTTTTTTTCTTTTTACGAATTGACTAAGAAAAGAATGCCTCTAGAAAATTAGTATTATTATTATTTTCATATTCTGTAACTGTTATAAATTTTAACAGCGGAGGATATAATTAATTTTGTGTGATGCTTAATTTACAATTCTGTCGGTATTATTAATTTGAGTTCATTTATGGCATTTTGGCAACTTTGGCTCGGGCAGCGATGTGATAAGTCGAGGTTAAGGAATGTATCGACCAGAACTTTACTTACTTTACAAACTACCATACCGGCATTTACATGGTGAACATATACTACGGCAGTCCTCAGTCAGGATGGTCGGCCGTGGGGTTCGAACTCTCGTGCCAATCCACTGCCCACGAAGCTACCGTCTAGACCATGAGGGCTGACTAGCAAAAGTTAGTTCATTTTGATTAAAATATGAAAATTATATATATATATATATATATATATATATATATATATATATATACTAATTATAGATGGTAAGGTGCTTTTAGCTGTGAGGACTTATGTTAACTTGTGACAACATTTAAATAATTATGGACAGAGATTTGATTATGGAATTCTTTATGGCCTTTGGGCATTATTGAATTGAAGAGAATTTTATTTTAACGCCTTTAGCATCTGCGGCTCAGGTCAAGATAGGGTACTGCGAGTTATCGGCCAGTTTTTTCGTTAAGGTGCCATCCCGGCATTAGGATAGTTAAACTGAGGAAAACACTAGAAAACTTCAGGCCGGATAGTCGTTTCACGTATTCTTAGAACTCAGAAACATTGTCCAATTTCAGCTTATACTATCAGGAAAGCAAATCTTACGTTCTAATATTGTGATTACTAAAGATCGGAAGTATGACCAAATAAAACACCACACGACAGCACAAAGAGGCAAACAAACCTGAATTCCCTTAACTGAAGAATCACCTTTTATCTTTTCCAGGAATTTGTGGCACTCGGTTCGTCAATAAGATGGTGATTCAGCCCCTCGTGCAGCTAGCTAGAAACTTCAAATTCCTAATCTTACTGACCCACTTTCAATTAGGAAAGTGACATGCATTTTCCGTTCCAAGGAAACAATAAAAAGAAGCAACAGTCGGGAAATGCCAAATATGGTAATTAATGTAAGAAATGGCATTATCAAAGATTTATTTTTAAATGCAAAATATCGCATATATGTCATTTTGCCATAAATTCCGTCTGTAATGATGACATTGCAATGTGTAGAAAACACATGAACATGCGGTAACATCGTGGACTTTGGAGCGGCAGTAGGTAGAAACGCGGGTTCGAACCCCACGGATAACTATCCTGTCTGAGGTTTTCCAGGGTTTACCTGTTTTATCACGCAAATGCAGGGCTGGTGCCTTAAGAAAGGCTTTAGGCGATACCTCCCTATCCAGGCCTGAGCCTGGATAGGGCTTAAAAGCCATAAATAGAATTTAGAATTCAGTGCACTCCTTCACATTCTGCTGACAATGTTTAACCTGTACTTTGACAAACAAAATTTTCTGCTTGTTTTTACCATATTTTCACGCCGAGCCTCCCAATTGTTTTTAAAGGTGCACAAAATATGCATTCATTATTGATACAGTTTCCAGTAAACAACATGGAAAAGGTATTGAGAAAGAAAAAACAACATCAGCACTTTTTACCTTTCTCCCGTGTTGCGGGTTTTAATCTAAAACGCAAAAAGTAATGAAAACAATGTTTTCTCGAAAGTACTTAAAAATAGTACATACTATTCAGCATATTTACTGAATCCTTATCAATTCATTATTTATAACAATGTGTGTAATATAATTGCAACCTCTTAATTCTTACGTTTCGTTAATGCCATGGGCTTCCCATATCCCAGGCCTACTTCGTTGCGCTTTTAGCCAGGTGTCGTCAAGCAAAACGTCACACTCTCAGCTATTTTCGCGGGAAAGCGAACTGGACTCCCCCTGAACGCATTCCACCAAATTGATTCTGCTGCTAGCTTGTGGAAGGAAGGAAGTTTCCTCCCCAATTGGTTGCAGTTCATGTTCTGATTTTCTGTTCTACTGTTGGTTGCTTTTACAAAACTACTACAAGACATACACTTTCACATAAATATAATTATCTGCTATAACACTCACACAAACTATTTCTCTTATTTGCAACAGTTCACACATATGTTGGTATCAGTGAAATGTTTTAAGTGTTTTCAGTTCTAGAAAACATCGCAAACAACAATCTCACTACTAACAGTTGGCTGGAACGCAGCGCAATCTCTGGGATTCCATCCTATTACCAATGCTTTATCGGTTGGACTGGCTGCAATAGTTCTCCGCATCGGTGCTGGCTTGCAGAAAACACTTCACACTCGATGTTCATATGACAAGCGGAACGTAAGCCAACATTTTGCCCTGTCGGCTATCGCACGGGCTCCGATCGCTGGCACCGTCGTCTTCAATGAGCCTGTTCGGGATACGGCATCACTTCTTATCCATCCTCCATTATCCTTCTCTGAAACATAACCGGGATTTCCAATACGCCTCATCAGCAGCCCATCATCCTGGTCAGACTTCAACACTTCTTTTATCACACCCTGAGCTGTCATTCCCGGAACAGAGTGCTTCACTTCATTCTCTAGTCTCACTACCGGGATATTTTAGGCTCTTTACTCAGACACTACCTAAAGAAAAACTCTCCTATGTCCGAATCAGGTACATCTTCCATCGACTCTGCATCCGTCACCGATTCTTGGTCCGCACGTTGCAACTCTTCTTCCGGGTGCATATCTGTGCGTGCTTCTAATTTGGCTTGAATACCCGAAGGTTCATTCGGCTTCTGACGTTTAAATCCAATGTCTTTTATCCGCATTGCCTTCATACCTTGCGTTAACTTCAGGTTCCTTGGATTCTTCTTCCGTCCGTCATTCGGGTCTTCATAACTTCCATATTGTCTGCCTTGCGACCGTGTTCTGTAGCTACATCTCTCTATCACTTGATCTTGGAAAGTGTGTTCTTCTGCTTCTCCATCTGTCCCTGTGATTCAGTCCTTGACATCGTATTTTACCTTTCCATCTGTCTCCGTGATTCGATATTTGAGATTGTATTCTGTCCATTTACATCTGTCCCTATGATACGGTCATCAAAATCGTGTTGTTCTTCCTCTCCATCTTGATTTGTAATACAGCCTTCAAAATTGTGTCCTTCTGCTTTTGTATCTATCTCGGCGATAAGGCCTTCCAAATCATGTTCTTCTGTTTTTTCATCTGTCATTATGAGACCCTCTTCGAAATTGTATGCTCCTACTTTTCCATTTGTCTCGGTGATACAGTATTTGCTCTTTAACCTGTCTCTTCTCTAACGATGGGTACCACCTTCCTGGCGTCCACTCCAAGCTCCTCATCGGAAAAAAAATTCATTGAATCATGTCCTGACTCATGTTTTTGTCTGTACCGTGATTACTTTGTAACAGCCGTGCTAATGTGTTCAAACTTCTTGTAATCGTATCCCTTTCCTTAGTTCTGTCTCTCTATCGTTAGGTACGTATATCCTTCTTTTCGCGGGACTCTCTTCTAATACGCTGTCGGGCTGTATCCTCGCCGTCTGTATCCATTTGGTTCATCTGTATAACCACTGTCGCTACTCGAAATTCTCACATCTCGGTTACTCTTTGGACTACGCTTCAGGCGGACAGGCGAAACACATACTTCTCCGCGTTCTTCGCTCAATCCGATCGTCGGACTATTGAAACTCTCATCTCTGTGTTTCCGATATTCTCTCGATTGTCCATATTGACATTTGGCCAGTCACATGGTGTAGTTGTAGAACCATGTTAGCACTTGCAACTAGCCTGTAGTATGCTGAGTCCAATAGCTTTTAATCCAAAAATCTATGGCTTACCTGTCCTGTGAAACTGAGGTTTCCTTAAATGCCTGCATACTGAGAATTTGGTGCTCACCATAATAAATTTAGCCGGCATAGCCGAACAAAGTAAAATAAGAAAACAAAAATATTTGTTGCTTTGAACTACCATTACTTAAGTGTACTCACACAACAAATATTAAAAAAATGTAATAGACGAGTGGATAGTGCTGGTAGTGCTGGTAGTGCTGGTGGCCTAGAACCATACTCGGCAAATGGACTAAGTGTAATACACAAAATTTGCAAAATTAAAAGAATTAATGAATCGAAATCGTGCTATTATTGCTTCCAGGTCTAAGAAAGCTATATCAAATTGTCCCGTGGACATCGCACAAATCTGAAATCTTCCGTTTTGCAGCTTGAAAACATGAAAATCTGTATGATATGCTACCTCCACTACACGGAATATGCGCTATGTAACCAAAAGTATCTGAAAACGAAGTACAAATTTAGGCCACCTGGCATTGGGGACACTGGCAACAAATACACTGTAGGCTCTCCTTTAAGGTTTCCTGAAGAATTGCAGACTATTCCTCGCGGAGCGCCAAAATGAGAAATGGTATCAATGTAAGTCGGTATGATCTACCACGAAGTCGATATTCTAAAACACCCTAGAGATATTCTCCGTTGTTGTCTTCAGAACAGTCAAAAACAATCCCTGCAGTATGCACGGATGCTCGGCAGTGCTAAAAGACACAATTGTCATTTCCAAACTGGTTTTCGATGGTAGGAAGCAGGAAAGAGCTTAAAATGTCAACTTAACCTTGTGCCGTGACAATACCAAGTAAGGCAACAAGGGGTCCAAGTCCTTCCAGAACAAACATTGCCACTCTGTAACATCACCACCACCGATTTTCTAAGTCGGCACTGTTCAGGCTGGTAGATGTTGTTCGTCACACCCACCATCAGATCGCCACATGGTTCAGTTTTGACGCAACTTACACAGAGCGAGGCGGAATTTGGCATTTGCCTATGTGGTATTTGGTTTATGGGCAGATGCTCGCCATATTCCTGCACCTCGTGCCAAACAGTCATGATGCTTGGATAGTAGATCCTGATGCCATTTGGAATTCCTGTATGATGGTGACGATGGTTCATTGACGATTGAACTGTACGGCCCTCTTCAACTCTAGGATGTCAACATGAAGGTCGGACTTCACATTGTTTGGTTGCGCACGTCCCTTCATGTTTCCGCTTTACTATAACATAGGAAACAGTAGATTAAGCAATGTTCAGAGATATTCAGGAGAGTGAAAATCTTGTGCATGGATTCCTTACACATGTAGCACCCATTCACCCGTGCTAAGTCAAACAGTTTCTAAAACCGTCCCATTTTGCTTTCTCTGGTGTCTGCTGACTTCTGACCATGTTTCATTAGGTAGATGGCAGTACTGTGTCGCCCTGTATGACAAGCAAACGTTTCGAGGGTATCCGGATAATCCGACCACATAGTGTATATTTTATTACGTTACAATATACATATTGTTTGCGATGGTTAGTGAATCATTCTTATTACACTCCTGTCTCGCACTGTCTGCTGGCTACTGAGACTGTTGACCATGTTGTACACGGTCAACTTAAACTTGCACAAACTATTATTTACGATTTTACTGTGTGGGGACGTGCATTTAAATCCCGGTCCAGTTCATAACCAGCGTAGTAATGAATTAATTCTTAAATGATGTGATCAAAATAATTAATCTGTAAACACAAATTAATATATTATGCAATTCATTTACCATAGTTTGTACTCTACGACGGTGTTATTTTTAGCGAGACTTGGTTAAATGAAAATATACCTAGAGCTGAAATATCCTTATCCCAGCATTGTAATGTATATAGAAGTGAGAGTGGAAGCCAAGCAGGTGGAGTAGCAGTGTGCACTTACTCTAAGTGGCCTAGTAAAATAAAAGATCTGAAGACTGTGTGCGTAATTGTTTGGGCTGACGTTCGTCTTAATGCAAGCAAAAAATTAATAATTGGTTGTTTCTACTGTCCACATCAAAATAGTCCCAGAGAACTGTTAATGGCCTGCAGAGATTCAACATTAGCAGCAATTTTAGACGGTGATGTGTTATTGTACGGGAATTTTAATATGCACATGGTGTGGTGAAGTATATAAACCGGGGTTCCCACAAATTGTAATGAAACTTGGTTCATAGAAAATTTTATATATGGTCTTGAACTTTTCCAACACAATATGCACAATACAAGGGGCGATATAATTTTGGACTATGTGCTATCCACATGTGATAAATGCACCATCACTCCATTTCTAAATTTACTTTAATCTGATCACGAGAGTTTTGAGGTTGAACTATCCATTAATCATTTAAAAACAAAGTTGAAAGCTCCTCCTTTCACTCCAAGGCAGCATATTCCTCTTTGGAGAAAAGATCGTTGGAATGATATTAACCGCGCTCTATCTCTTTTCTCATGGTGTATTATTAAAAACTTAACCGTACATGAAGCGATTGATTTGTTCACCGATGTACGTAATTCATGCTACCTGTAATGTCTGTGCCTACAAAGAAATTCCAATCCTCTAAATATTGTCCCTGGTTTGATGCAGACGCACGGGCTGTTTTGAAAAATTAAACACTTGCAAGGGAGCTTTGGAAGCAACATCCTAATGCACATACTTATAGCTCATTCTCCCATTTCACGCGCCACTCCAAAATAGTGCTTAGGGAAAAGTATCAAAATGATATCTGAAATATCTACCAATCCTAAGAGATTATAGTCTTTCATAAACTCTAGAAGATGTCAAAATACGTGTTACGACAGAGTTAATTTGCAATTCGGCTACAGCAGCTGGTGAAAAGAGGGTAAATCTATTGAATGAATACTTTTCTAACAATGTTTGTGTTCAATATCCTCCTTTGCCACCTCTTCAGCTTCAACCGATCTGTTCGCATTCACTGTCTTCATTACGTACATCATCTGATGAGGTATAATATATTATTTCTTCTTTACCTCTAAATCGTTCAAATGGCTCTGATGAGAGTGCTAATTTTTTACGTAATGCTGCTGAATCATTGACTTACCCTTTTTCTCGTCTTTTAAATAGATGTTTTGCTGAAGGTGTACTTCCTTTTTCTTGGAAGCAGACTAATGGTGTTCCCATTCAGAAATCTGGAGATAAGACCCATGTCTCTTCATACATACCCATTTATAATTTATCTATTTTGTTTGTTGTGTGTGAAATAATAATCACAGACAGACTTTATATTTTTTTTTCTCACCCTATCTAGACTCTGCTCAACATGACTTTCTTCCTGGTAGTTCCACTCTTACCAACCTTTCCTTGTTACTCTCTGAATCTTCTCAATCCTTGTTCAATAACACACAGCTTGATGTCATCTATCTAGATCTTAGTAAGGCTTTCGATATAATTGATTGTAATCTTCCTCTTTATAAATGAACTCGCCTATTCAATATCCATCGTAATTTCCTTTAATTATTGCCAGACTATCTTATTGGCGTGAGCATCGTGTTGTTCTTTCTGGTTCATCTTCTAATTTTGTTTCCGTTCTCTCTGGTGTAACTCAAAGTAGTATTTTTGGACCTCTCCTTTTCCTTGTGTATATGGACGATCTCCCATCTTATCTCTCTCCATCTAAAACCAAAATTCTTCTTTTTGCTGACGACTGTAAATTATTTTGAGAAATCAGATCATTACAGGCTCTCCAAAATTCCATCTCTGACCTCTTGGACTTGTGTAATGAGTTGAACTTGAAAATAAATCCCTCAAAATCTTCTTCTGTCACTATTTCTTTAAAGAGGAATAAAATACCATCTTCCTATATCATTGAAGATAATCCTATTGCTAAAATTTCTTCTCAAAAGGACCTTGGAATGATATTTGACGAAAAACTTGTGTTTACTGATCACGTGACTTTTATAATTAATAATTCTATGCGCTTACTTGGTCTTCTCTATGGATTTACAGAAATTAAGGACCTTCATTCATTGAGTATGTTCTGCAAAACCTTCATCTCCCCTAAAATTGAATATTGCTTCCAATTTAGAACATGGCTAGTATTTCTACTCTATTTCATATTAATTCTGTTCTGATCTTTTTTTTCTTTCTATAGTCAAAAGAAGAATATCATCAGTACGTAGCTTACGCAAACCCGAGTTATTATCCGTTCTTGGTCTCCACGTTTCCTCTTCTTTCCGGAAGCTGGCAGATTTGATTTACTTATACAAGATACTTAACGGGAATCTTAGAACCGAAGAGTTGATAATTATCTAAATTTTACTTCCGTGTTCCCTTGCGAATAACCAGAAATAATAACCCCCATCATTGTACCATGCCTAATCTAAGTATACTGCAGCGCTCTTTATTCCATAGACTAGTAATTATGTACAATAATCTTGGTTCAAATATTGATATTTTCGGATCTGAAAACACTTTCCATCGAACGCTAAATACCAATATCTGACTTATTCCTCTTGTGTATTATAATCGTCATGTTATTGATATCATTTGTTGTGTTATGTGCTGTTTGAAATTTAATTTCATGTTACTTAGTTTGTAGTAATGTTATTCAGTTAGGTTGCAATGTCCTGTATAAAATGACAACTCTAGCTGTATCTGAAACTTAATACTAAATACATGTGTTCCACGGACGATGACAGTACTGTATCGTCTTCTGTCATAAAAAAAGCTTTTCACTGGGTAACTGGATACTTCTGATCACATATTTTATATTTATTTTAGGGAGCCTCTATACACAATTTTCGCTATTGCTTCGGATACTTAGTTCAGAAATCTTTTATATTTTTTTTTACTGATCCATTATATTATAGTATTTAAAAGCAGAACCGTATTTATATTTTTATCGGAAATAGCTGAAAACTCACCACGTGGAAGAGGTTGTTTGCCGAGCTCCCTTTACTCTTCCATTCTGTTTCCGTATGGGTACACCAAAACATCACGTGGGTCGTTTGAAATGTTTCGACTTAAATTATATCAACTCCTTAGGCGATTTCAATTTTTCTAGTATGAACCTGCGTCGTGCTTCAAAATCACATCTCCACCAATTCCGTGCATGGCACGGACCTTGATATCCTTGCCATTTGCTGCAAGTTCTATATTTTCTAGAATTGGTTGTCGAGATAATCCTTGGTTAACTGGAATTCTGTCGGTTCTCATTCATACCAGTCAAAAAGTTCTACTTAGTTATCAGCAGTGAAAATTAGGTCCTGGAAAGATGAGAAAAGGCGAATATTGTATCTATCTTCTTTGTCATATCACATGAAATTAAAATTCATCGACAGACGAAGGTTCATAGTTTTTCATGCTGAGAAGCTAATTCTTAAATGGATGGAATAAGCATTGCTGTGGAGAACAGGGTTGGTGATTTACTTGTAGTCATCATCTAGACAACAGGAAAACTGAATCAGTTCCCAATGGTATCTGCCGTTCGCACAACTCCTGGAGTTTTTTTTCCTATCAGTGCTCAATTCCTCCACCGATTCTAAGTGTTGTAGCAGCAAAGAGCATTGCTAAAGAGCTTCGCATTCAGATCCTCTGAAAGTTTTAGGCATTTTTCTAATACCATCGACATTATTAAAACGATGTCTTCAGAACATCGCTAGTGGCAGTGAAGAAGGTAAACAAGTCCCTGGAGATGTTTTTCGAGTAAATTTTTATGCTAGTCATTGCTCCATTTCCTCAGTATTTACGAGAGTTCCATCTCAACCAGGGATAAACATCCACCAATGTGTTATTTCTATTACAACATTGCACAATATAGTTTTCACTAATATAGTCTTCAACCAAGATCACATGTTCCACTGTTTTCATTCTACACTAGAACCTCGAAGACTTATTTTTCCTCCAAAACTAGCGTTTCGTCAAATCTCACGTCACTTTTGATTGTCTTTACTTCCAAGTTAGCGATTGTTTTTCATTCTTTTCACCAGTGTTGATTGCTCCCACCAAATTTTACCTGGATCAATGATGGACTGTAATTAGCTGAGTGAGTTAAAATTAAAATATTTGAGCACAAATAAAAAAACAATTATAGCAGCTATTCTTGATGAAAAATGTTCTGTAAATAGGAAATTTAAAGTTTAGAAGTTTTCTCTCGTTTCAGTTTCGCTTGTCTAATTTCTAAATCAGAATCACCACCACTTGTTGTTGGCTATTAATCCGACCTTGATCCGTCACGTAATGTCTTTCCATATCTAATTTCTTTTGACTTTCATGTGTATTTAGAAATCTTTCATATAACCTTTTACAAATTCTCTCTTATGTAACATTAGACTTGAAGTGTATTGGGAAAGAAGGTAGTAAGTGCATCCTAGAAATCCCAAGGGGCAACATACGTTGAAAATACGTGGATTTAACGCTAGTACTGAAACGTAATTTTAATGTCTTTGATGTAGCGAAATGTCCCCTTTTCAATGGTGTATTCGATGTTGAATAATTATTGAGAAGAAACAGGTTGAAATCAAGAAGCGGAGGAAGAAGATATATAAGCAATGAATCGTCTTCTTTCGATGCTCTGCTTTAACTGAATGGGCTGTTACTGTAAGCTCGTATTCGCTGGAAGCTTGTCAATTTAATATTCATGGATACGATTTATTCGAAAACAAAAACCAGAGGAACTAAACTCTGTATACTTCTAAGAAATATTTATTCTCCGGGGAACCAAACCACCACTCTCACATACAATTTACCTTATGAGTGTATTTGGTAGCACTCAGACGATCATCTTCCATATCATAAGGCAGGGAAATGTAATCGATTTGCTTAAATAACAAAATGATCTCAGAACGCAGAGCGAAGCCCAGCGAGGTTAGAGTCAGGATGCTTCCCCTTGAGAAAGATCTCTCGTCCGTGAGTAGTTCCACTCCAACATTAATATTATTTATTTCCATTGTCTCATGTACTGATAAACCCAAATCTCATTGAAATTTTAGTCCCACACCTGGAAGAAAAATATTTACGTATACATACACATCCGATTCAACCTGTGTTCGTCGTTCCAGAATAAAGTTTGATTTAATTAAGAGCGGAGGACAAACTAGGTGGATTCGAAAACTAAAAGCAAAAAAGAAAAGCGCTTTGGAACCGCGAAAAACAGAACAACAAAAATTAGTCTTTAATTTACTCCAATCTGCCAGACATGCGAGTCGTCGTCCTCCGTAGATAATTGTAGCCCCTCTTCTTGGGTTATCGCACTCTTTGAAATATTAAACGAGATCGCAGAAAACATCGACTGATAGTTTATAAATACCAAGCCTATAGCTCATATTTCTAAATTTATGAGCTTCTCCCGACTACATACTCTTTTGTGTCGGACGTCAAACTCAATATCTCTATTGCATTGCACTGTCATTGCCGCCGGTTGACCTTTTAATAAGGCTCCACCCCCTTATAAGTTACAAAATAATTATAATCAAGTGTGAAGAACTGATCTCAGCATAAAAGTCCCGCCTCGAGCAATCCACTCTTTGAAAATTTTAGTTCACCTCATCTGGTTGCTTGGAATATCCGCGGAAACTGATCACTCGAAATAAAGAGCCAGAGAAATGACATGCACTACAAAGCAATACATTGCTAGTCTCTCTCTCTCTCTCTTGTACAAGGTCAAAGACAACCCAAAACCGATTTTTTTTCTAGTTCTCAGACAATATTTTAGAAATCTTACAATTTACCATTTGCTGCCAAACTAATTTCAAAAACAAATAACTTTCACATACAAAACTAATAAAATAAACACAAAATATTTAGTACATACAAATAATTAAGAGAGAGAATAAAGAAATAGTAAGATATCCTGCCGGCAGTCTCTGGGGGGAATTGAGAAAGAAAGCGACTAATCTTAAAAGAAAATTAAAATAAGAACAAGCATCACATTAATATACAAAGTAGTTCATTTGCATTTTAGTATGAGAATGTTTGTGCAGTAATAAAAAAATACACAAATCTCTTCTAGCAATTACTTTAGTTTGCGATAACTTTAAGGTAACTACTGATTTCAAATTGTTTTCCATTTCTCCCGACAGATAGGGTAAAGGAAGCGAATATCATCATTAATTCGGAATATTACAAATAACTCCTTCATTTTGAGCCACTAATAAAAGTAAATATGACATCGGCTACGTAAGATCTTGTACTAAACATCACTGAACCACAGTTCTCGTGGAACCATATCTTGCATTACATACATTGCATCCACGAGTCTTTGTCTTTTTGCTGCCAATATACACCACATCACCAAAATATTGTCTCTCTGATGGCGTTACTTCTTTGTATTCTCTTGATTCATACATTTCTTAAGCTAACAATCATCTCTCTCGAGTTAGTTGTCTTGCGGATCCAGAATTACGTTATAGACATTGAAACTTCTTCTTTTTCTTTGAAGTTCGTGTTTTTGCCTCAGAAGGTTCTTCAAATTCTACCAGCAATCATAATAGAAATAAAACTGCATGAGCCAGAAAGGTTTTGTACTGTTTTCACATATCAGGGGGTGAAACACAATCAGAAGCATCCACACCACAAACTTCTACTGAAAGTGTGTTGGTTAGTGTTATGTATTATGGTATCTGGTACATTCATATTTGGAGTATATGTACATTATTATAAAGTTTGCAAAATTGAAATACATCTGAGTTTAAAGAGGCAGCTTGATCATTATCAATTATGAAAATAACTTTTGAAATATATCGGTCTTCTATACATAATAAACAACCAGAAAATAATTTAAAGCTAACTTTAAGAGCGTGCATTTTGCATTACCAATTATCACATAACTACTTCATATTATGAAAAAGACAATCAAGTAACTCTTAGAATAAGAAACAAGAAGAGAAACAACATTGTCAAACTAAATTCAGTAATTGAGGGTACGGTATATTGAAAAGGACGTAGAGGAACATCATTATTCAAAATAAGAACAATAAACAAATTCAGACACTACGAAGCTACTCGCAAAAAAAAGGTGATAAATCAGAGCTTCATAAAGTGATAGTTGCAACACATGGACCACTGAATCTAAGAAATCTAGCAAGACCTTCAACTGCCACACGCAGTGAAAACGTTAGAAGAGTGTTGGAAGATATCAAACGTAAATCAACCAAGCAAACGTCAACAAGGAATCATAATTTAATTGGAAAACATAGGAAGAGCTTACTCCATGCACAACGATACGAAACCATGTGACAGGCACAAAACCGAATGTGTAATGCTTGGTGAGAACCAACGGAATTAAAGAAGACATGAATGAACTCCGTTACGTACTAACAGAAACAACTTAGTATATCAAAAGGGGATGTTCACTTACTTACATAAAAGGGGGGGGGTGAGAAAAAGCATGACCAAACTGCCTGACAAAACACTACACCAAAACCTAGCTAAAGGTGAAATAAGGATACCAAAAATCTGCTTTACAAACAAAGCAGGAAATAATAGATTGAAATATAACGTACCCACTATATTGGGACAGGATAATTTGAAATGATAGAAAACTTAATGAAAGATTCAAGACATGACAACAATTGGCAAACCGAAAACAACAAATATTTCCTATTGATTTAACCTTTCCACGGCTTATAATTTGGCGAAAGCAGTTTAAAAAAGACAAATATAAGCAACTGGCGCACTATACCAAAGAACAGTGGAAAAGGAAACAGGTGACAACAATACCGACAGTGATTTCGGACACAGATTTGCACACAAATAAATGAAAGATTAACTATAAACACTACAGTTAGAAATTAGAATAATATAACTAATTTAGAATAGTATTTCTCCCGAAACATGCAGAATTACCAGGAAGGTTCTACAGAAAAAAAAAGAAACCGGACTCAGGAATTGAGACTTCCCCCTGGCATAAGATGGGCGAAAATAAACTTCCAGTAGTGAAAATATTTAATAATTATTATTAATATAACTTTATAAGTACCATGGCTTACAGGTCATAATGAACACCGTGTTTCTAAAACTGATGCTTCATTATGAATATAAGGTGAAGTGGAAACAACAATTGTTATGAAAAGCAAATAAACGCAGATATAGTTGAAGCTATATAGATATACTCGCTTTGCTTAGCTGGGGGAGCTGCCCCCAGACCCCCGTGGGAGCTGTGCTAACAACATGGGGGTTTGGGGACTGCGCCCCCCTTTAACGTAAACAGACACTCTCTGGCCGACTCCATGGTACAAATATATAGCTCCAGTAGTTTGGCCTGTGAATTATGATGATGAGTCAGTGAGTGAGTGAGTGAGTGAGTCAGTGACCATGGGGCTATATAGTATATACATTTGAGAAAAGCAACAGTGTCGACTTTTTCGGGTGAATGTTCTCGAAACGTACGCCACACATAAAAAAATGTTGATAGTAACATAATCTCTAATACCAGTATTGATCCCCTTCGAACATGAAAATTTCGACATTTGAAAAACGACAGAGATATAAAGCCCTAAATATACGATTTTGTCGGTCGAGCGTACTCTTGTCCTTAGTGCACACGTACCGAAAGTTCCCTTGCTCAACTGAAAGAGTTGTCACATGATATGGTTTTTAACTTTAGTGATTGGCTGAATAGATA
>JAGDQP010012412.1:25711-50398 GCA_022664845.1 Lepisma saccharinum
ATATATATATATATATCACGACATCTAATGGTGGTCTCAACATGGAATAAACAGTGTAATGTTGAGGTAATCATAGTGCGCATGCATGAGAAAAGTATCCACCAGTAGTGCAACTCACAAAAAAATGCAACCCAAAGTTCTGATTTTACTCTAAAATAACGCTAGATTCGACACCGCCACTGAAAAGCGAATTTTCTACGAAAACCAAATTTGGGTTTATTTTTGCGCTACGACGCATAGTTTCCGAGATATCGCCGTTTCAAGTTTTTCACTACGAAAATCATGCAAAAGGAGAAACAAGTTTACCTGCAATCATAGTTATTTCACCGATTGCATAATATTTCCGTAAAATAATAGTAATCATGTACCTTTGCAACAAAATTTGTTGTTTTTTTATCTCCAGCGATTTAGGCGTTGTAAATGTTTTTTTGGGCGGCCATTTTGTGATCCAAGATGACGACTTTTTCAACATTTTGTAATAGTTTTCTAAAACACTAGCGATGTTGTACGCTTAAACCAAATTTCGTTTCTCTAGCTCAAACGCTGTGGAAAATGCATTTTAAAGTCCGCCATTTTGGATCCAAGATGGGGGCTTTCAATACATAATGTAACATTTTCGTAACCTACAATTGATAATGTACCTATATGCCAAATTTCATTTCAATAGCCCCAGCCGTTCAGCCTCCCTATTCTATACTACAATGGGTTACCGGCCATTTTGAATCCAAGATGGCGACTTTTAAAAAATTTCTATTATTTTCTTAACCTGCTGGCGATAATGTACCTCCATACCAAATTTCATTTCAATAGCTCCAGCCATTTATCCTCCCTAGTCTATACAACAATGGGTTTGGCGGCCATTTTGGATCCAAAATGGCGACCTTTTCAAAATGTCGGATTTTTTCCTTTACCTACTCATTGTCCTACACCTTCGTACCAAATTTGGTGTTTCTAGCTCCAGTAGTTTGGCCTGTGAATTATGATGATGAGTCAGTCAGTGAGTGAGTGAGTGAGTGAGTGAGTCAGTGACCATGGGGCTATATAGTATATGGATGGGAGAGTTCTACGGTAATTTGATAATTTGTGACACTGGAATGGCACCTCTTCGAACTGTTAAAAGCCAAAAGCACTACTGCTACTCGAACAAAGAAGCAGCATAGAGGAAAATTCCTTTTCATCAAGGATCTCTTTATTACTTCCATTTCCAACTCTATTATGACTAATAACTCCCCACATACCCCCGCATATAATTTTGGTACTAATTTATTTTGATGACGGCCCGCAGGGTCTTGGAATATGGACGAAAGCTTGTGGATAGTGCCTGGCTGAGAACGACAGATTTTGGATAGTTTATTACGTTGATGCTGGGAAGTGTGCTCTTGAGTAGTTCGCCGGAATCTTCGTTTTTCTAGTTTTTCCCTCAGTTGCACTAGGCAACCTTTGGAGTGGTACCTTCAAATTAGCCCCTGGACAGGTTAATTCATGTTCTCTCCGGCACTTAGAAGAGTGATTGGCACAAGGGTATCCATCAGACGGGAATGAAAGAGATATCGATAAGAAGCCATTTATCGTGTTCGCTTCTATTTCTAATACGTCGTGACAAATGTGATTGGAGTGAGACCCGGCAACCTCGTTGGCTCTCTAGAACTACGACGAAGACGTTGTGACATGGATTTCTGTAACAGCATGGATCAAAAACATCCGTCCAATAAGTGGCCTAGGTTGACTCAGACGCAAAAATCAAACAACAAAACGAAGAGAAAGTCAGCGACGAGAAGGTGAAGAAGGCACTTACAGTTAGTGAATCAAACGAAGATACAGTCAAGGAGATAGTAACAGAGGAATAGACAAGTATTACACCGAACGTCAGGCGATTTCTTGTGAGGAAAGTTAATTAAAACTGAAACACATAGTGCATATGGTTTGAATTAATTATTTCTTTTTATTACACTGGTCAGCAATAATAAAACGTTTATGTTAATTGTAGGTGTCCTGACTGTATTTCAGCGTGTTGCATTCGAAATTGACATGTAAAAAGTAGTATCACGTACCATTCTGTCACAATTAGCATGCATAGTTGGAAGGAAGATAAACACTGTACTGTCGTAGTACATCCTTGTAGTTCACAAACCATCGAGGAAATGAGACATGAAGCATCTACTATACAAATGCGGAACGATGGGAAAAGTCTACATTTTGGAGATGATTAACGTGGCAGCCATCTTGAAATCCGCTATATTGGATGGAGGTCATATTTAATCGGAAGTGTGTCATTTAACATATCAAACAACTCAAGAATGTTCTCAGAAAGTCATATCCAGTTTTTCATTTCATCTATCTTGTACAATGTCGGAGTTATCTTCACTGAATATTTGTAGTACGTACTCTTTCATTTGTCAAGCAGCATCTTAAATCCAACGCCGTAGTACTTATAACACATTGAATGGCTTGTTGGAAACATTCTCGTATTTCTTGATATGTTGCACGACATACTTGCCATTGGGAAAAATAATATGTATTCAATATAGCTGATTTCAAGATGGCGTTAACATTGATAATCAACTCCAAAACGTAGCTTATTTCCATCATTACACATTTGTATACTACGATGCTCCATTTCCTTGACAGTTTGTGAACTACAAGGCTGTATTGTAACTGACTCATTCTGTAATTACAAATATCCTTATATGTTATGACAAAATGGTGGGTGATGGACTTTAAGAATCTCTACATTAGCCATTGGGAAGAGAGAGGCTAATTGCACCAACTTTAGGTACCCATTACGTAAAGTCTATGTCACATAATATCCTGACGATTGTGTTGAAAAAAGTATGAATAGATATTATTTCTTCTGTAAAATAAAGTCTGAGAAATCGGACGTTTTCCTTAAAATAATCAGTGTGTAGAGGAATTATATTTATTTATTTATTAATATTCAGAATTGTCATTTTACATCGAAACTAAATAACATTACTGCAAACTAAGTAAAGTTAAATTAAACCATAAGGCGAAACATAACACAGCAAGTAATATCAATAACATGTGTGTAATACAAAAGAGGAATAACACATGTATTTGTGTTTAGCGTTCGACGAAAATTATTTTTAAATCTAAATATTTCAATATTTGTACGCAGATTATTATACCTAGTTACTAGTCTATAGAAGAAGGAACACTAGTGTATACGCAACCTAGGCGTTGAACAAAGAAGCAGGTAATTGTTTCTGGTTATCCGCAAGATAACACGGAAGTAGAATTTGAATATTAAGTCTTCAGTTCTTAACTTCCCGTTATGTATCTTGTATAAAGTACATCATATTTTCCAGCTTGTGAGGAGAAACTTCAGCGACAGGGTTATCTCCAGTGAAATATGTAGATAGGATTTGGTTCTTATTTAAAGAAATAGTGAAAAAGGAAGATCTAGAGGAATGCATTTTCAAGCTTTTCAGTATAATCAAAGAAGAATGTATTTCAGTAATCAAAGAAGTTAGAGTTGGAATTTTAGAGATCAGTAATATCCTGCAATGATCTGATTTCTCAAAACAATTTATATTCGTCAACAACAACAACATCAAAAGGATTTTGGTTTCAGATCATGAGTGGGTGATCATCCAGATATAGAAGGAAGAGGGCCAAAGCACTACCTTGAGGTGCATCAGAGAGAACAGGAGCAGATTGAGAAGAAGATCCTGAGAACAACATGTCCTGTGAGATAGTCGCACAATAAGGAACGGAAGTTGCCATGGATATTAAATCGGTGAGTTAAGTTTTAAAGAAGGAGATTACAATCAATTCTTTCAAAAGTTCTACTTAGATCGAAATAGCTATAACATGCACACTATATTATTGCGTTATTGAACAGAGATTAGGTAGTATCAGAGAGTAACAAGGACAGGTCAATAAGAGTAGAACTACCAAAAAATAGCCATGTTGAGCAGCGTCTAGATAGGGTGAGACAAAATTACTAGCCTAATTGTATTTTGTCTAGACAAAATACAATTATTACTTTGTAATTTTGTGTATAAGTTTGTAATTTAATAATACTGAACTACCAGAAAGATAGCTATCTTTCGCTGATTCTTTCACACTCCACCAAAAAAATAGATAAGAGAGGAATGGGTATGTATGAAGAACCATTGGTCTTATCTCCTGATTTAAGAATGGATGCAATATTAGCCTACATTCAGGGAAAAGAAAACACGATTTCAACAAAACACCTATTTAGAAGACGGGAAAAGAGTAATCCAATGATTCAACAGTATTACGTAAAAAAATAGTACTAATATTGTCTGAACCGGGAGAACGATTTAAAGGTCAAGAAAAAGAGGATACGTCACCTCATCAGGTGATGTAGTAATTACAGAAGACAGTGAATGTGAACAAATATAGTGAAGCTGAAGAGAAGGAAAATGACTGGATTGAACAGAGATTTTTGGCAGAAGCATTAATTGAATAAATGTACTCTTTTTTCACTAAGATATGTAGATTAATATACATATAAAGTATTCATTATTGAATTCTGTACAACACCAACTCATTTTGTTTTCGATAGTAGTTGCCATTTTAAAGGGAAAATCAATATTAATTTCAAAGCTCCCAGCAATGCACTCACTTAGAACGTTCCATTCTTATTATTTTTCTTTTTTAAAAAAATAAGGCCTGTTCAGTGACGCCTGTGATGAAGAAGTAATCACATAGTCTTTGTGCCAGAAATGTATCCATTTTTATAATTATCTGCAATTTATCAATTATTGCATAATAAATTAAAGGAACGAGACAAGAGTAGACATTGGTTCGGAGCGCCGACGTAAGAAAACGTTAGAATAATAGTCCTTAAATTTTGTTACGTGTGTTAGTAGCAACAATGTAGTTATCTCCAAAGTACCCGCTATCCAAATTATATTAGGGTGTGATTAAAAGGTATGAGTATGTATCTGAGTATGTATTTGAAGTTTCTCACGTAGTGTCCCGTAGTGTAAGATAAACGTCAAAACCAAAGTTGAGTGTTTTATTGACTACCAATAGGATTATCTGAAGATAGAACTTTACACCTTTTAGAGTTTAACAAGGTGTATAAGCTTAAATCCGCTGTTTGTCCATAGATAGCGTTCGTGAGCGTATGAAGCTACCATTGGCACGCCTGACCTGTTGTGTGCATGAGTTGGACCTCTGGCAACACGAATCAGTGCACATAATCAGCAAGTGCAGACAACAACACACAGTGTGCCGTTGGTAAGCATGGCTAGTTTTGTGCCAGACAAAGAGCATATGCGAGAAGCTCTGCTTTTCTGCTTCCATTTGAAGAAATCGGCTGTCGACGCTCATGGAATGCTTGTGGTTGTGGAGGCCGATGGTGACAGTGCTTTATCGGAAACAACGTGCCGAGATTGGTTTCGTTCGGTTCAAAGGCGGCAATTTTGACCTGAGTGACAAGAAGCGTGAAAATCGGCCCAGGAAGTTTGAGGACCATCAGTTGCAGGCGCTGTTGGACGAGGACGATACCCAATCGCAACAAATGCTTGCCGAGCAATTGGGCCTTACTCAAGCAGCCATTTCCATGCGTCTACGTGCCATGGGAGAGGTTCAGAAGATCGGAAAATGGGTGCCGCATGAATTGACCGATCGACAGCTGGAGAGACACCAACACACATGCGAAATGTTGCTCGCCAGATAAAGAAGAAAGTCGTTCCTGCATCGGATTGTGACGGGCGATGAAAAGTGGATATATTTCGCGAATCCGAAACGCCAGAAATCGTGGGTTGATCCCGGCTAGCCATCAACATCTTCCTCGAGACCAAATCGTTTCGGACGGAAGACGATGCTGTGTGTTTGGTGGGATCAAGAGAGTATCGTCTACTTTGAGCTGTTGCAACCGGGTTAAACTGTCAATGTCCACCGCTACCACCAACAACTGATCAACGTGCACCGTGCTCTGTATCAAAAAAGGCCGGAGTATGAACAAAGACATGACAAGCTGATATTCCTCCACGACAACGCCCCATCGCACACGTCAAAAGTGGTCCAAAACTACTTGGAGACACAAGTGGGAGGTACTACCCCATCCCGCTTATTCACCAGACCTGTCCCCTACATACTACCATCTGTTTGCGGTCGATGGGTCACGCCCTCGCTGAGCAGCACTTCGATTCGTATGCAGACGTCCGAAAATGGCTTGAAGAGTGGTTTGCCTCGAAAGAGCAGGATTTTTTTTTTTTTGGCGTGGTAACCACAAATTGCCCGAGAGGTGGGCAAAATGTGTAGCTGGCGAGGGAAAGTACTTTGAATAATTTGCTTTGTGCTTTCTATGAATACACCATGCGTTTTGCTGACTACAAAACAGCGGATTTAAGCTTATACACCTGGTTCTTATAAGACATTTAGCCTTGAGATTCGTAATGTTCAAATATATTATAAAATTTGGAGCAAAATATTACAACGATAGACTTTTTACTCATACTTCATTTTATAGAGGCACAATCATCTCTATTAACATGTCTTTCAACACAAACGCCAACCCTGGTTTCACATCAATTTTGTTATAGACGTTCAAAAATGGTAAAATTTGTAACTTCAATGGCTAATTTTCAGTTTCTCAAAATCCAACTAATCTAAGACGTATCTCCCATATCCTGAAAGCCAATTGTGCATACTTTAAGGTAGTGAAAACTAGAACTTCCTCATCTATAGAAACCCATTTCCCAAAACGTTGGAGATGCTTATTTTTCCTCATCGTGGCGAAAAAACAGAAGCGAAAAAAAAAACAGAAATGATATTTCTAGTACAAATAAAAAAAAATAGAAAATGGTCGAACGTAAGCCCTTTATTCTGTGATTTCATCTGCAAAGACACGTGGCATTCAAAGATTTAAAAAAATAAGTTTAAGCAAATTTGTATCTTACTCAAAACAGAGTTTTTACTTCCATTATAATTCCAAACTTGTTTACAGAGATATCCTTAAACTATAAGAAGACGAAATGTACCCTAATAGTTAATTACTTAAATGATAACATTTTTCTTATTTGATGCGTCAACAGTTTTAACTCTTGATAATTGTTTAAACAAGAAACAGAAATGTGGTAGAGACGATTTCGTGGGCTGACACTTCAAACATTTACTACATTTTCACTCAAGAGTGTAAGTAAAAAAAAGACTTGCAATTTAAGGACGTATGCAATATACATCTTTAGACAATTATTATTCTTTCTTTGAAGTTACATTTCCAGTAAACTAATTTGTATCTGTAAAGTTCCTTTATGATATATTATTATTAAGGGTTTCAGAGAACCGTAATGGTCTGAATATTGTTGATTCTCTTTGGGAACCAAAGATAGAAATTTTGAGTAAAATGGTTTAAAAAATATGAACAAGAAAAGGTTAATGCTTAGGGGTAAGAGGCTTTAAAGAAGAATATTTCATATGTATATTTCTTTGTTGTTCTAAGAAATGCTTCTTTCAAAAGGAAAATAAATATTCATTAAAAGTTTAATATGATAATATTTTCTTTGATCTTTTTCCTTTTAACTTCATTAGTTATTTCCTCTCCCTCTTTACTGTTGAAATTTTATAGCAACACAGGAAGAAAGTTTATCTTCCTTTCTGTTAGCTGTATTTCCTTGTATCTTTATAAAGAAAACAAAGAGTTGACTTTTCCAAATAAAGTGTTTTTTTTTTAATATAAATTTTGAGCAATACTTAAAAGATATAACACATTTAGCAGCATTAATTAATGAAAACAAAACAAAGAACGTGGACGATGAATTTTTTTTCACGGTCTTCGTGTAACTTGTTTTTCTAATGGTTCCTTTTAATACAAAGAACAGTTCTGCACATTAAACAATTTCTTTTAACGATTGAAGAAAGTATGTGTATAAAGAAAAGTAGCCAAACAGTGCATACATTTTTTATACATTTTGTCCTTTTTACTTTGAAGTTTTACTATTAATTAGTGATCATAGTGGCAGGAAACACGGAAAAAGAACTGAACTTCAAACATAGCGATTCTCTTCCAATGAAAAAGAACTTAATTTCAGACACAAAAAATTCCTGTGAAGGATAAATCAACAGAAAAGCCCTGGCAACGTAATGTACAGACAATTCGAAAGATGAAAGTACTTCAGAAATTAATAGGAAAATGGTGGTCAACGGGGTGGAATTTTTCCCTCGAATTCGAGCTACAGGCTTCCAAAAGCATAAGAAAAAGAACTTTAGTGATTCACGTCTCCAATACCATTAGCGGTAGAGTTGATGCGGTATCTTATCGTCAAAGACTTAAAAGATGATGTATCGAAAATGCATATTCAAAAATTGTGCATTGGCGAGCAAGGAAATTGAGTGATTTCCAGAAATTTTTGAATTAAAGGCTGCTCGAAATAAGCATCATCTAGACGACTTTATATATGGGTAAAGATGACATACGTCTTTGACATTATCACTTCTATCTAACTTAATAATGATATTCTCTCTCACTGGTAATAAATAAACAAAATGAATGTATCTAATTTTTACTACTGATTGCTGTGCAACCTTCATTTGTTAAAGAAAAATCGTTCGGCATGTGGAATCTGTTTGAGATATCGACTTAGCGCAAACGAATTATTATCATCTAGTGGAAAGCAGTTCGATTCATTCTCATGTCAACTAACCTTTTCTTTTGTGAGATTGTAAGATTTTCTCTCTTTTTTTAGGGAATACTTTGCGCTCCCATTATAAAATTTTGAGAAATGCATTTCTTTGGATAGGCTTGAAGTCCTTGATGATAACATGCCACATCAGATGTACCGTTAATTTTGTTGGAAATATGGAACTCCAAAGTTCATTTTCCTAGGATTTCGGTTGCATGTAACTCCCAAATTTGGTGGAATTTTCATTTCAATAACTAGGACATTTTTTATCCTCTTTTGATCTCTCAAATTTTGTCGGTGCATGACGTTAAAACACGGTATTTCTTTATCTCTTATTATAATATGTTTCCTTTTCCGCTTAGTATTATGATACTTTTAAAAAAGGTATTGGTAGATTTTGGGATATTTGTTTTGCACCGAAATTCATTATTTTATTAGTTATTTATTCAATTTTCATCTATTCATATATGAAATTATTTCATTTGTTTTTCATGTATGAAGAGTAGGCGTATAAAATGAAAGTATTCCTTGTTCGATTTAAATATGCCGTGAACGGCGCATAAAGAAATGTGGAGGCAGTGCTCCACATATTCTCGACATATGGCACGAACTGAAGTGGAGTAGTCAGTGCCACACTCGGTTGCCTTTTCATCTCAAGGCGCCCAGAAGTACCAAGGACACTGATACTCAATTTGATAGGAGGCGGAGTGCATCTCAGAGTGTTAGGCAAGAACACTAAAGAATAGTCTCCTACGCCCTGACTGGGGTATGAACTAGGTCCCTCTGATTCCTAGTTCAGCGTGCTACTGCCAGAACCAAGATAAGTGAATTTTATTTATGGCTCCTATCTGTGAAGAGCAGCAAAATAAACTGATGATCGGAAAACAAACCATTAATGTATTGATTTACTGAGTAGAATATTAATCAACAATTCGTACATTCATTTACTCACTCATTCACTAGATCAATATAATTTATGCATGAAAATGTTTAGCTTAAGTCTGAAAGCCATCCTTGGGACGTAACGTAACACCTTAATGGGTTAACTTATTCATATATTCTTTTATCAACAAGTCATTTTTCTATCCACCCATCCACGTATATATTGATTTATTCATTCATTTGCAAATTCATTGGTTTAAGGGTATAGAGTTTATGTATATAATGTTTCAAGAACCTATGAAATAAATGGTTGAGCTAATTCTAGAAGGAGGTACAGCAAGTTTATTTTAATTCAATACACGTTTTGTTCATTATTTCATTTGATGTACTTGAGATACTGCGTCTTACGTAGCAAGATACTACGTACAGTGTCCAAATTGAATCGTAGACGCAATTACATTAATTGATTCTTTCGCTCAATAGTTCATTCATTCATTATCAATGCTCTCATTTAGAAATATTGGATTGGTCAGAATGAAATGACAGCTTTGACGCGTGGTAGGAAATGCGCCTCAGCAACACGACATAGGGATCGAATGAAGTCACACGTCTAAAGTCTTCACACATCCAGTCAACAGGCTGGGGTACCCAGACACTTAGACAGACGGGATATAGTATTTAATTGAACAGAGTAGTATGAAAGTGCAGTAGTACACCATGGAGAACATACAACTACGAGTGATTTTCATTTATGGATTCAAACTGCAACATGCTACCCAATAAGTCGCAAAAATATAAACAATGCATTTGGAGAGGAATAATGAATGAACACACCCTTCGCCTTTGGTTTGTCATATTTAGGTCCGGTGACAGAACATTGCAAAATGAACCCCGTGGGCGCCGACAAATATCAAGTTTGGATGAGCTGCTCATTAACACCGTAGAAGCGGACCCTCGGAAAAGTGTTCGTATCATTGCAGATGGTGGCTTTGCGCAATCGGAACGGTGAAACAATTTTACTCATGGGTGTCATATGGGTTGACACAGGCCAAGAAGAGTCGCCGCCTGAAGTTGTGCAGTTCTGTGAGTGTAATAAATAAGCGGGAGGGTTTCGTGCATCAAAGTGTAACTTCAGATGAAAAATTGATGTGCTAAGACAATTGTAAACGGTTAGAAGAAAGATTGCATCATGATCAACGTCCAAGACGGCGCCCAAAACCATCTCTCCATCCAAGGAAGTTGTTGTTGCTGGTATTGTGGTCTATGGTGGGAGTGGTCCATCATGTCTACCTCAGGCGAGGTTAAATCATCACTGCATATCATTCCAGTGCTGAACTCTATGAAATGCACGGAAATTTGTCCACAAGCATCCAGCAATGGCCAACAGATATGGTGTATTCATGTTGCATGAAAATGCCTGCCCATACATCGTGCAAAGAAAGGTGTAGGCTCTCCACGAGCTCCAGTATAAAACCCTTCCTCATCTACCGTACTGCCCCGATCTTTCTCCGACTGACTACCCCTCTTCCGTCATCTTGATCACTTCTTGACAGGAAAGACCTTCCCTGGTGGTGCAGGATGTAGTTGACGATTTCTTGACATCGTAGACTTCTTCGGGAAGAGCGTAAGCCATAGTGCTGTTAACGTCCATACAATTCATTTTATCTCATCTTATCGTAGACTTTTTTTCGCAAGGGAAGTCAATTTTGTTTATGGCTTTTGTCATCTAAGGCTCAGGCCAGGATAGAGAAGGGGAAAGGATTCGGGAAGGTGTCGGCTAGAGCTTATGTTGAAGGTGCCATCCAGGCATTTGCCTGGTGTGATTGAGAGAAAACACTGGAAACACCTCAGTCAGGAGAGTCGTGCGCTAAGATCGAACAAACAACCTTCCGAATACAACGTAAACTCTCTACCACTGACCTACGACGGCGCGGTCTCCATTCACAACAGAATCTAATCGTTGACTGAACGATGGAAATAGTGTTTGGCTGCAGACGGTGACTATTTTGACTAACCAGGTAATGTATTCATTTTTTGGCCTTGGTTATGGCGCATCTGGGACGTACATTTCATTCACGCCAAACCAATATATTAAGATGCTATGCAGAGATTGTTTGACGTAATAAATTAATATGATGTAAGATATTAATGTGAGCATTATTTCACTCGTGTATACATGCATTCATTTTCTCTGTAATTCAAGCATTTCATCAAATGATATTCGAGTATCGTGTGTATCAAGAATCTATGCTCAAGCTTTGTAATTTAATTCATGTTATTTAGGTGTCATTCAGATGGATATTAATTTATTTAAGCATGTATTATACACATAATTTGTTGTACTTTATGTATAATAAAATATACATCAAGTACGTTATTTTACATGATTGATTTTAAAATTTCTTTTAGATTATTTACTGACCACAGCATTAATGTTTATACTTTACCAAAAATCATTGATGTGAGAGAGTTATTGACTCCTCAAACTACATGCATATTTTCAAAAATAAATATAGTTAATTAGATGCTATGTTCACCTTTAATTATTTGAAAGATGTAGATAAAACAACCGGGGCCAAACTACAGTTGTTTCAGAGAATAACAAAATCAAACAAGGCAATCATCATTGTTTCCTCTTTGGTTAGTTTCTTGGTGGTCGTGTTCTCCCTCACATCAGAACACAAAAACTGGCATCAGAAGCTTACTTTCATATCTGTTTACACTGTTATTTTCCTCATGAATCATTCATATCTGTAATGATATTGTCCTATCCATAATCTCGTTCCATATTCGTTATAACGCTGAGAAAAATATTCCCTCTCATGATCCTTATTCCTTCGCAAGAATTATGCTGTTCCGGCGTTTGGTTTTCGTATTTTAGGTTCCTCAACATCTGCCTGTGTCTATCCGTCTGTTGATTACTCTCAGCTCAGGAACTGCTAGGGTTACGAAGGCGGTTGAGATATCTCTGGGAAGATATCTGTGAAAGGAGTTCCAACCTGGTGTAGATAATTCAATTTGGATGAGTGGCTCCCGTGATATGAGAGGTATCCATACACCGCTAAAAACTTCCTACTTAGGAAATGCTATTCAGGTGGTTGAGATCGTTGGAAAGGTATCGGCGAGAAGAGTTGAAGCTCGCATAGATCATCTAAGTGGCAGGACCCTGTTGTTCAAGTCTGTGGGTAGTTCCCCGACTGAGCTTCGTCTTTCTCGTTTTTATTGGAACTGTAATATTTTCAAACTCTTTCAAATAACGTTGAATTGAAATATTGCAATTTAATAGACATATACTTTCTATATATTGTGTTTATAGTATTAGCACTGCAGAAACAATGTGCAATCACTGCACGTAATGGGTGGAAGGGTACAATTTTAAATTGAGTTGACATAAACCACTGCTTCTCTAGTCAAATAGTTCCGACAAGTTGTCTGAAGTAGATTTTAATCGTTACCTTATACTTGAAATTTCAGCTTCGTTGTTCCTTCATCATTGTGCTTGCATAATGTTATAGATTTTCTGTTTAATTATGTTACAAAATCTAGTCCCTTTTCGGTATATTTTTTGTGTTTTCATTTTTTGTCAACTAAGTTTTGATACACAATAACTTTCCTTTGTATTCCTAACATTTCTTGAGAGATAAAGTTAGTTTACTCTTTTCTCTTTTATTTTCCATGCGAATTTTAAAATATGTTTATTGTATTTATGAATGAGAGGATGTGAAAGATACATAAATTTAATGTTCAGTCTCACAGAGTAGAATAGAGTTTCCATGAGGTACCTTAAACCTATCCGCATATAATATGGCACAGAATGTATCCATTTGCATATTCTATGGGGTAAATATCACCCATTTATTTCTTATACCGACAGAGAGATCAGCGTTCTACGCCTCATTGTTACATAACTCAAAATTGTTTGAAGTTTGCTGGTTTTACAACCCACAGGACCTTTCCAAGGTGGTGCTCAACCATTTTCTTGGGTGGTAACCGACCCAAACATATTTAACGATGAATGTTGCAATAATGCTCACCCATTACAATGCAAACTTTTCTGCGTTTGTTAGAGGAAAATATTTCATAGATGTTTCCACAAACTACATGAGGCAAAACAAAACTTGTACGAAATTCTACTACTAAAATTATACTAAAATTGGTATGAAAGGTGCAAGAAACACACATATGTACTTCGCATAAAATGTGTATGAAATGTGCAATACAAAGATGTACTTCTTTTGAAAAGTTGTATGAAAAGTGCGATACCAAGTTGAGGTTGGTATAAAATTTACGTGAAAAGTCACACCTTATGCTGAAATGCAGGAATAAAGTTAAGATGTTAATGGCAAAAATAACATTTCAGTTCCGAAAATATTCTGGTAAGAAATTATTTGTGTAAACTTCGGGTATAAAATTAAAAGAAGAAAACTAAATTTATTTTAAAATGTTTCACTATACCTGTTTTAAAAATACAGCATTTTAAATTAAGCAAGACGTTTTAGAAACTGCAAGCCCTTGGCTATATAATAAACTATTAGCAACACCTATTAGTAAGGATCTTTGAAAGTTAGATGATCATGATGAAAACAGGCTTCATTTTTTCTAGAACACTGTCCAATGGCGAACGTTTGTTACTTAAATTTTAAACTTGCGAGTTCCGCAACCTATAGATTTAATTAGTTATTAGCAACTCCTATTTTTTCACCTTTTTCTGACACAAATTCAAATACTAATCTTTATAGATCAACGTTGTAAACTTTATTATAATGAATGTAAATTTCTGAAACTGAAATACACTTTGTTAAAGTTTTAAGTGAAGCCATTTTAAGTCAGTAAACTACAACAGTCTGGAATTGATATTCCAATCTAAGCACGCTATTGTTAACAAACAATGGTAGATTGAGAAATGAATGACACAGAGATATGAACCAATAAGTTCTTTGTCAAACAATAAAAGAAACGGGTTTTCTGACATTCATCATTATACGGAATATTAAATAAATCCAGGTTTACGAAGATAGAGAAGACATATTCAGAAAATATTTGTCTCTCATCTTTTGGTTGTGTCTCAGGAAAGAGAGAAGACACCTTCTCCACTTTTGACAAGAGCTGGCAAAAGTTTCTTCCAATAAAGGCGTTGTTAGGAGGTTGGTTTGACGAAGATAAACTTCTGTGTCAAGCGACGGGGAAATATTTGACAGAGTTGATGACGATAAAAAAATACGGCAGAGATTGAGCCACTCTCTAGCCATGCCTCATTAATCATGGAAGAAGAAACGTGCATTTTTTTCTTTTGAGAGAAAGCAATGAGGAATTGTTGAAAGGAGTTTCGTATTTTTTTTTTTTTTTTTTCCTTAAATTTTTTTGCCTAGTGAACATTTCTCTCTTTATTCATTTCAATTTGTTTTCTTAGACTTAGGAAAGTGTAAACGGGATTATTTTTAAGCTTTTATATATACTATAGGCTAAAAGTTTTCAAACAACTTAAAATCTTTCGAACTTTATGTGAAGAGAAAGAGAATAGTAATCTTTGGAAGATTTCTGATATTGTTGTATACTTCCCGCGAAATAAATAGATATTATGAAAAGGGGTATTACATCTAGATATAAGAGACATATTATTATTTCCACCCCGGGAGATATGTTGTTATTACTTCCCTTCTTCAAGTTCGGCTTCGACTATTGCTTTTCGTCATTTTAGTTGCTGGAATTATTGAGTCGGTTCCCATTGTTTCTTTTGGTTTGAATGCCACTCTGCTTTCCCCAAAACTCAAATAAACATTCAGTTGTACTAGTACGTTCTAACAACCTCTGTAACTCATATATAAGTGTGTTCATATATTTTCTATATATAGTTCTTCATCTGTTAAATTCGGATAGACACAGGTTAACTTTGTAATAAAATGGGCTACCTCTTGCTCTACATCTTCTACGTTCTGCCAGTCAGTTCTGGTTTGTCTTGTTACCATTTTCTTGCTGTACAATAATTTATCTGATGGCATACTTCTTCATAAATATATAGCAAAAGTATAATTGTAATTATTAATCTGGTTCTTTACTATATGGAACCATCCTTCAGTGCTACCTACCATCGTTGTTTCTAAAAACCTTATTGTCTAGAAATGGTAGGCCAATTCTTCCAGGTACATTGTAGGACTTTCTAGATTAACATCACCTCTCTACTTTGGAAACAAATTAATTTCCTCTATTCTTACATCTCGGACAGCCTCTGTCTTCCCAGCACATTAATCAGATTTTGAACAAAATTCCTCTTTCGCTTTCTCTCTGGAACCATCATGACGCTGTCTCTCTCGGATTCGCTGAGTCGATCTGGAAGGTCATAATTCTTGGGGAAGGATTCCCGGTCATCTACTATCTTCCTGGTGTTTTCCAGCTTCGATATTTCTTTAGCTATCTCCCTTTTACAGTATTATTCCAAGAGCTGTTGTAAAATTGAATTTTATTTATGGTCTTTAGGCATCTAAGGCTCAGGCCGGGATAGGGGAGGGAAAGGATTTGGGAAGGTGTTGGACCTATGTTGAAGGTGACATCCCGGCATTTGTCTGGTGTGACTGAAGGAAACATTGGTAAAATCCTAAGCTGGTATCGAACCCACGACCTGGCGAATGCTACGCCAACGCTCTACCGCTGAGCTACGGCGTCTCTGTTGGTGTTGTAGAGTTTCTGCATAAAGATTATCGACTCCTTTCTTCATCTGCTTTATTTCTTTCGTATTCCTCTGTGTATTGCTCTCAGTCGACTTTTCTATCTTCTTCATATTCTGCTCAACATGCTGTATTTTACTCTTTACCCCTGTTTCAGTTGTCTTGTATATTATCCTAATATTCCCTTTCACATGAGTTTATAGGCGTTGCATATCTTCAATATTATTGTCCAGGCCGGTATAGACTCCGGTAAACCTGCTATCTGTATCTTCAATACAAATGGTTAATTTCTCATTTAGATCATGCGTACATAGTTTCAATGCCTTGAAACCGGATTGACATTCTTCCCGGTATCTATCCACTCTCTCCTTAATGTCAGTTTTTATTTCTTCAAAGGTCCGCTCTTGGTCTCCTTTGAGATCATTAATTTTCTGGTCTAGTCTCTTGTCTTATTTATAAAATTTCTGGTCCAAATGATCAATTTTCTTATGTAGGCTGCTAAACTTTTTGTCCTGATCTGTCTGTAGGTCAATAAACTTCTGGTCTTGATCTGTCTTTAATTCACTAGACGCATGGACTATCCTGTTAAACTTTTGGTCTAGTATTTTCTGCAGTAATGAAATGCTGATAACTTGCTATTCTTTCTGGACAGGTTCTATTCCAGTCTCTGTTGCTCCATGTTCGGTTGGTGTCGTTAGTTCTGCTTCTTTCTGCCTGTTACTTATCCTGGCACTGCTTCTTGTGGGGACCATATCGCCCAAAGCCACTGGTGGAGGTGTTCTCTCGGGGCTTACGTCTCTGCTCTCGTCGCTCTCCATCCTGGACATAAGATTCGCTCGAGAATTAATCAAACCCCTACTGGAACTGGAATTTTCTTGAAACTGAACTTCTCACGAAACTGGACTTCTCCTAGAATTCTGATTAAAAATCCACTTGGATATCGAGCCCGTAGGCTGGGTGCTAGTATATATAACGTCCCCGAGTACCCCCAGATTATTCCATATAATTTAATTACTCAGGTTAAGGCGTGAGATTTGGTATTTTAACCTGAAAGACATTTTAAGATTAGTGTGGAAACGACAACCTAAATAAGATTATGTAAGGTATTTTGTATGCAACTGGAAGAAACTAGGAAGGGGAAAAAAGGAATAAAAGAATACTTTTATTAGTTAGTCAACCTATCTTAAGATGTGCTAACTCTTTGGGCCGGAGCCAAAGAATGAACGATTTATATAGCTTTATAATGACTTATGTATTGCTCTCGTGATGGTGTAGTGCGATTTCCGCTAATAAAAAATAGTTCCAATTGTACAAATTTATATTTACAAGGAATCTTTTAAACGACTTCTATTCTTAAAAATCATTAAATTATTTATTTAATTTTATTAGATCAAAATATTTATATTTTGTTTTTCGGTTATAAATAATTGTGGCGGTACTGTCTGTTAATATCCATGCGCTAAGTAAAATATCTAGTTCATACGAACGCATATAGATCTAAAATCATATTGCCAGAAACGAATATTTAAATGAAAAATTTGAATGAAATAGAATTGAGTATACCAAAGCTTTATGCATTGCATAATATTTCGCGTATAAAATGAACAATTCTTTTGCAAAACAAAATAATTAAAAGATCCGAAATATAAATTCATATAATTAATTTCGGGGTGACACAAGTGACGAATATTTATATAAGGCAATGCGCATCTCGCATGATTCGAGTGACGTCATAGCATTGGCGCAAAGGTCTTACTTTCTGGGGTCAGGTTCAAGCACTATTCTTACAAGTGTCCTTGAAGAATGTTTCATTAATCTGCAAAGTTCCATAGTTAATATTTTGCTATACTTGTCTTTTTCAATTAGCCCAATGTTAAATTACTTTTTCCACAAAGTTTGACAGTTTGTAATAAAAAGGCATAAATATTCTATGAGTTTTTTTGTGTATTGATGTAAAATTTGAAAACAGTTTTTATCTATTAGTTTTTGTGCAATTATTATTTGCTGCATGTGTTTTCTAGAGTACGAACAGCTTTGATTTATATTTCTATATTACAATCTCTATGTGATAAAAGGCGAACATTTTTGTTGCGCCTTCGACGTCTACGTGACACTCTCTCAATCATAAACATTGTTTAAACAGATGATCGGCTACTACTTCAAATGTGATTTGTTAAGTCGACACCGCTTATTTCATTATTTGTCAACCTATTGCGTCAGTTGTAAACAATGCCGCCTTAACTGCGAACGTCTGTAACTCCGAAACAATGAACAAATTTGAATTTCTTCAAAGGAACATTTTTCTGCTTTGGTGTAGCCACCTACCGAAGTTTGTACCATTATTTCGGGAACAACATTATATTCATTTCTGTGTGTGTGTGTGAATTGGAATGTAATTTCAACTCCTTAGTCAAGTTTGGAAAGAAATAATAAGATTATGTGTTTCTAAATTATGTGTTAAAAGAATAAAATCAAGTATTTACTTAAATATTCTCACATAAGGTTAATGTCGGGTTACAATAAGGAAAAACATTGTTTTTTACCTTTCCTTTCAAACATTGCTGAGATAGGCTAATTAACAGAGAGTTGCTCTAAAATTATTTCGTTCTGTATTATTGATCACTGTAGGGAACACCTACAGTGAAAAACTACACAACACTTTTTATAACAAAAGGAATTCATGATTTCTCTAACAAACCTAAACATACACATTTATTCGTTTTAGATTACGAAATTGCATTAATGAAAATTCCACGCGAATATTGTTCTGGCTGCTTGAGGCAAAAATTCTTGACACATAACTTCACCGATAAGAACATAAGAAAAAGTAATCGGCTAGCCAGACCATGTACTGTGGTCCTTGGGTCAATTGAAGTGAAAGGGGAAGGGAGGGGAAGGCAGAGTTTTCGTTCATGTCCAGAAGTGGGTAAGCGAAACATTCGCGCAACTTGGATTGCCTATGTTTCCGATCTTGCATTTCACGTAATTAAGTTCGCTCATTGTACAGTTTCTTACAATAATAGGTTGGAGTTATAAGAAATACTAGCTTTTTCCTCCAGGAGTATGGTTTCCCTGTACGCCGACGTTCTGACGCAAATCGTCTTCTTCTCTATAGTGACGCACGTGTTTGCTCCCACATTCTTAAGGATTCTCCGTTTTAGCATGAGAAGTCACTCTTCGATTCTTCACAATCGCTTTGTATAAAAACATTGGCTTAGACAGGGTTTGAACCGTTGTTAGCGGCGGCGATGGCCGACCAGAAATCTCAGTCATGTTTGACATTTAGTCTACTTGGTTATATCTCCGGACCCGCCAACCTCTGAAAACATTGTTCAAACGCAAGGAAATAATAAAAAAAAATATTTCGCCTTTTCGATCACCTGACCTAAATCTGGTTACCAGGTCAGACCCGGTCGACTCGTTGAAACGTTTCAGCTCTTATTTCAATAGTTAGTAACAAACGCAAGGCAGGAAACAGGCTTCTAGGATATAAACTGACATTAAGAACTTAAAACGTTTAAAAGCTTACTTTTTAATCGTGCTCATTTTTTTCTATCATGATTACATTAGAAAGTAATGAAACATTAATCGCATGTAAGGAAATATGAATTAACATTCCCTATCCATTCAATAATGGAAGGACCCATGGTGGACACCATAAAGTAATCAACTTCGTTTCTCAAGGGTCTAAAGTACACTATTTCTCTTACTCAGAATCAGAGTAAGCAGTGTGTATATATATGTTCTTTAGCAAATGAAAAGCAGTTTCATATTTTTCATGGGTCTCTCTCTCTCTCTCTCTGTTTCTTGATGTTTCCTTATCATGTGTTCGATTCTTTCTCTTCTTCTCCCACTATATTCATATTTATCTTTTTTTCTTACTTATTGCTTCTCTCTTACACACACTCAATTTTTTGCGTTTTCATATTCTAGAGCTAAAGCCGAGCGTCTTTTTTATGACCAGGTGATCTGGCCTGACCCAAACTTAAGTGACCTAGTCCAAAACCTGACCAGAATTACCTGGTAACCCGATGGAGCATCTGAAAAGTCTAATTAACAGGGAATTTTGGGGTCGTATTTTTCGTGCTCTGGGAGTAACGTCTCCGGTCCTGGTCACCTCTGAAAGAAACACTTTTCAAACGCAAGGAAATAATTGAAATCTCTTATTTTTTCTCCGGGTATAGGGTCGCAATCGAATCACCGTGTCAGAACGGTTTCTAATCCTAGAACCGGTCGGGGTCCATAACCTGACCCGTATCACCCGACTGTCCCGAAGACCCGTTTCAAATCTCGCGTGTTTATTCTTTCTGTGCGAATTGTTATAAACACTATTTCATTAGTGTTGTAATTATTATTAGTACATTATATTCGCTATACGTTGGTTAAACAGTAAATTTTCAATATTGAGGATTCATTCCTGCTTGGTTTTGATCTACAGATCAAATGTTTTTTATAGAACCAGGGGCCTGAGCCACAGATGCCTAAAGGCTGTAAATATAATTCAAACTTCGAATGAAACCAGGGGTATCTCGCTGAAAGCAGCGAGTTTAATGTCTGATTTTAAAGCAAATTTGTTATGGTCTGTGCAGATATGTGAACATCATGTGAGACTCTCATTCTCAAGGTTCTCGGTTCGATTCCCGAATTCGAATTATTTTCTTCAAAAATTAAGCGCTGTAAATGATGTTCGCGATTACTTCAGAAAGAGATTGATCTCGTAAAGGGGAAAACACAAGATAGAAAGAGGGGGCAGGGGGAGAGACGCAAACTGTTTATTCATAAACGTTAAAATTTCATTTATTTCTATGTCTTCCGCCAGTTTTCTTTTCTTCTTTCCTTCATTTCTACTCTCTTTTTGTTCTTTCACTGTCTTCTACAATGCTCTCTCTCTCTCTCTCTCTCTCTCTCTCTCTCTGTGTGTGTGTGTGTGTGTGTGTGTGTGTTTGATCAAGACAGTTTTTGTTGCAGTGCATAATGAAGCTTATTAGATGATGTCCATATTATTATTTTCTTTTCCTTTGCATTAATTTTTAATATCTTAGAACTTAATGAAATTTTTGCCTATCTATCAAGTGGTTCTCTAAATAATGCTAAACGACTCATCTTTCTTCCTCCAAATGGAGGAATATCCTGGCATCCCATGTCTTGGAGCATATTTGTGCTGTCTAACTATTAGGCGTACAGTGAAACAATTATCCTGGAGGAAAGAGCTAGTATTTTTTTATAACTGAAATCTCCATTTATTAAGTGACTGTACAAGAAGCTAAATAATGAACTTCGAAGATGAACAAAGAACGAGAAATATCGGTAACGAAGAAATATATTGAAATAAAATACTTGGGAAGAGCTGGAAAATATGATCTTATGTACAGGGAAGCAAAAAGAATGGAATTCTGTACGAAATGGGAGCAAATCTGTTCGGCCATTGGAGACCAAAAAGGGTGACCCAATCAGTGATCGGAAAGAATATATAACACATAGAAGAACTGTGTGTAACGCCCCAACGTTCACATAAAATATAATAGGAAGAATAAAAAATTAATATAATAAGATGATAAAGAGTTCAAAATTCTAAAACAAGAATTTGAGATGGCTTTGAATGAGATGAAAACTGGTGGTATGGATGCTATTGCGATTGAATTGATTAAAGGGTCTTAGAAGAGAAAGGAAAATGTGAAATTCTGGTACTCTTGGACGAAATGTGACTCAGGAGAATGGTTACGCGACTTTTAGAAACAGTACCTCGTAATGTCAACATTGAAAAAGACGAATGCAAGAAAATGTTAAGCTTACCGAACCATCAGCTTAATAGCGCACTCAGCAAAGATTCTTCTACGAAAACTATACGGAAGGATGATTAGAGAAATTGAAGAGGAATAGTTTAGGTTTCAAAAAACGTGAAGGAGCAATTTCGTTATTGTTTTCTTAAAAAACAAAATGAGATAGATACATAGAGAAAGGTAAATAAGTGTACGTAACATTGATTGATTTGGAAAATTCATTCGCTCGAGTCAACTGGAAACTTTGAATGCTGGTGTGGAGAAGACCTACAAAGAATGTTTTTCCAAACATGAGAATAATTTTAAAAATAAACTGCGACTTATCAGAACTGACAGCAATATGTCGAGGACTGAGAGAAAGATGTTCTATCTCAAGTACTTCATTAAATTTGCAGAACATACTTTTTTGTACAGAAAATATAACTTAACAAGTTGTTAACAAAGCAGCAGAAAAACTGAGAGGGAAACGGATGAAAATAAAGGTAAATAAAATGGAATGGGTAATAACAAGAACAAATCAAAGATAACAAACATCGCGATTGGACGAGACAAATAAAACATGTTTCAAATTTCAGGTTTTTTTTAAGTATTGTAAGTGACGATATCAAATGTGATAAAGAGATTAACTAGAGAAAGGCAATAGCTAAACAGGTGTTCAGTAGGAAGAAAATTTCTTCCGAGAATAGATGAAAACAAAGAGTTGAAGAAGAGATTAATTAAATGTTTTGTGTTGTATGGAGCAGAAACGCTGATTCTGCGAAATAGTGAAGAAAGGCAAATTTTGATATGATAATAGAAACTCACAATGGCAGATATAAAATTAAGAGATGGGAGTAGAAGAACAAGTGCAATGAAGAAATTCTGAAGGAAATAGAGGAGAGACGAACAATACTGGAGACAATAAAGATAAATTGGTTAGGATATTGAATGCTAAAACTATATAGCGAAAGAAGGAATATAACTTATGGTTGAGAGGAAGAGAGAAACACGAAAAATACAAATCAAACATGTTTACAGTATTAAGGAAGGAACACGTATGCTGGGATGATAAAGAAACCGCAGGATTGCGACTAATTGAGGGAGCTTACCTTGCCTTGAAGGACCTACCTCTTTCTCACAACACTAAAGATAATTATGATCAGTATCTGTAATTTTTTGTGAAACATATGTTGTTGTTTTTTTTTTCAGAAGAAGCATTTATATATCACTTCACATATGTTTCGTAAGAGAAAAACCAAAAATAAAGATTCAATATGCGTTACTTCCTGTTAAAATTTACATTCTTGTTTAGATTTCAATGTTTCCAGTTTCATTACCATCTTACACCCACCCACCCTACCCCACCCCACTCCAGCTTTATGTATCAGTATAGGTAGTAAAAAAGTTCAGAATGTTTTGTAACAAAAGATGGTAAATAAAATATGCTTTGTTTGGATGAGTCCATTTTAATGTAAGATTTCTTATCTTACTTGAGAGCGAAAATTCCCCTGGCAAGTTTGGACTCAAACGCTCATATCTCTGTCATTTTTGAACCAAATCTATTTCCATAAACGGCAAATTAAAGGCAATGAAAACGAATAGATGTGTGTTTTGATATCATTAAGTTTTCTTATAAAACACATTTAAATCACAAAATATAATTGCTAATTAAATATTAGTGATCATTATGGGTAGGAGATAGATATCTTTTACACCTATGACATGTTATTAGTACGCCATCTTGGCTACAAAACAAAAAAGGTTCACGGAAATCGGCCACACAGATCTCGAGAAAATGCATTCTTCAACAAGTGCTGCAAGAAATTCAAAACTGCGTCTTAATCCAAAATGCCGGCCGTTAAAATTGAGTACACTAATGAGATCTATTTTATGTTAGATATACATTAACTGGAAAACATTTGGTGCTTTAATGTCTCGTAAGATAAAAATGATTTTACTGGGCGGTAACAGCACTATGGCTTAAGCCTTTTCGATTTAATGTCTTGTGTATAGATCAATACCATTATCGACTCTACTATAATGAATGAACGGTAATAAACGTAATATTTCTCAATATCAATTAACATATTTATTAATTTATAAAGTTCTTAAATGTTAATTATTTTAAATACAAAACAGAATAGAACTAAAATGACACTTATTATTTCTTAACGTCCATTGTTATAGGTTTGGGCTGCCCAGTGCACAAACTCATAGATAAATGTTTAATCCTTATATTTGGACAGATTTATCCACGACTTGAGATGAGTATATATCTGATAGGAGGAGGAGGATTATCATGACGGGTTTCATTTGGAAGTTTCGGGCTCAAGAGAGCCCATCCCTTCTATGTGAGGTTTATGACGTTGTTGTAAAGGGGGGTATATGAAATTTTGCGAAAGCAACTGTCGCTTTCCCAATGGGTCTGAATTGATTTAGATTTTGACGTTTTACAAGGTGTTGGTTGTCTTAGCGAGGCAAGATGTTGTTTGATTAGGCAGTCAGGCTAGATGGTAAAAATTTCCAACCATAAAATAAGAAAGAATATGTGGTGTGAAAGGTTTAGATGGGATGAGGCATTCGGTGGGTGAATCTGGGAGGTATAGTGGTTCCAAGGTTTTGGAGAACTTGGTATGTAGATTGAGACATACGATGCCAAAATAATCTGCAGTGAGAGTCTAATACGTCTTTCAGCATGGGTATTTCCAGGTCTTCGTGAAGCTGTGCTATGCTAGTATCACGGGAATGTCCTGTAATGAATCT
>JAGDQP010012413.1:0-50392 GCA_022664845.1 Lepisma saccharinum
AAAAAAAAAAAAAAACACCGAACCTGACTTACCTACCTCTAAGTGCCCTTAGTAAATAAAGGAAAATCAGCGAACGTGGGAGGTAATTTTTGTGATTTTGGTCTGGTCCGGCGATAGTAAACAAACGCCGATGCGTAGAGCGATCTTCACGGTATGGGTGGTCGAGTGCAGATAGTGAAGAAAAACCGGTAAAACACGTTTGTCGTCGAAACGCCAGGTTGTGAGGAAAAAGGCAAACGTTGCAAGTTTCAACATTCTAGAATTAAATTCTAATTGACGCCCAGTTGCACTATCTGCAGGAAAATTGCAATTGGTTACTTAATCCTGAACTAGGATACTGTTTACATTGCTTTGATCCAACAGACCAAGCTTTCTCCTTTACCATAAGAAGTACTATTAGTTCTATTCATTACAGACTAATTATAAAAGGGGGGAGCAAATTTAACTGATACAAAAAAAGGAATATACAATGGAAATGCCCCTCAGATTACAAATAATCTCCGCTTCATTACAGTGTTAACATTTTGCACATACTTTTGGATAATTTCGTCATGCGTCTAACCTGCTTAAAATACTAACCAAACGCATTATTACTCTTATCGAACGTCAGCCCCAACATTGATTACTTACCTACCAGCTAAATACCAAAATGGCTCCTCCTCTTACGAAATCAAGACAGCTCACCTCGCTTGTTATCAAGACCTCTTTCCTCCGATAGCACTTACAACTTGACGAAATGTGCTTCAAAGGTATGCCTATACGTTGATAATTTGTAAAACTTTTTTACTACGTACAAAATGAAATTTAGTATTGTAAAACAACGTACTATACGTTTACGCATTTACTTGCCCGCAACCACATGCATTATAATGAAGATAAGAAATTTTATTGAATGCGAAAAGAAAATGTAAAGCAGCACCACCTATGAATGGTTGATTGAACTACGAACAAGGAAAGTCAAAGATTGTTTATAACACGGATGTTTAATGAATAAAAACTGAACGTAAAAGAAACAACGTTTGTCTCGAAAGCGAAAAACTACTAAAATGTCTAAACTCTAAATAGATACTAAAGTGTTGGAAATGGATATATATATATATATATTTTTTTGAAACAAGTAACGCAGATTTTTTTTTCAATTTCGGGAACTGCAGATTACAATAGCAAAAATTTGAAACTCAATATGTGGCGCGTTATGTTCATTGCTTATAAACAGTAGTGGTTGGTTTCACCAAACCGACAGTTGTCTCCATTTATTATTACTTCAACATTTCAATTTTCACTACAGTAGTAAAATCGTAATTCTGATGATAATACAGAATATTTCTTTTCAGAACTATTCTTTATACGCGCAGTACAAGTTACTAAAGCTCGCACGACCATTATTCATCCCCGATTTGTAAATCTGTAACTTCCTTCAAACTCAAATATCAAAGTTGAATTTTCTACCGTAGTTTCTCTTGACATAAATGTATAAAGTGTGAAAATATTAGAATTTAATATTTTGCCGCACCAGAGATATTGGGCCTCCAATATGCATAAAATACGAATTTCATAAAAATTCATAAAATATTAAGAAATAATATGCAATTACTTTGGGAGATATCGGTGATATAAAAGTCAGATTCTTGTTTCTGGAGAGTGATAGAAAAGTGTGAAAATACCCTTATATTTTTAATTGCTGAAAGAAATGGAAAACAAACACACAGTAATTGTTAATGGGTGGAAGGCACTGCCTGTTGGAGAGTTTGTTTATCATGGCCGCCATGTTGAATCTAGATTAATTTTCTTAAATGGGAATGGGGTCGTATAACCTGTCATTCTAGAGTAGAATTTCACGAGAAACACGTTTCTGATATCAGTTTTGCCATAAATCTATTGTTCTGAGAGAAAAGATTATGTGACCCTAGTCTGGGGTAATGACGCAATAATCTTAAAACAACAATTTCGTTTTGAAATAAAGAAGGAAATGAGACAAGCGCAAACTAATTGTTCATGGTTAAAGTTCCCTATCGATATTGATTTGTATGCATTTGGGTTTTATTTCCTTTGTTATTTGAAAACGAAATGAGTGTTTTCACGCTATTACATCATTAGCCCAGACGAGTGTCACATACCCTTTTCTCTCAAAGCAATACATTTACGCCAAACTGACATCAGAAAAGTATTTCTTATAAAATTTTAGCCCAGAAAGATATGTTACACGATCCCCTTCTCATTTTAAAAAAATAATCTAAATTCAGTATGGCGGTCATGTGCTATGTATTTGCTTTTCATTTTTTTCAACAGTTAAAAAAATGTAAGGGTATTTCCACACTTTTCTATCACTCTCCAGAAACAAGAATCTGACTTTTATAGCATCGATATCACCCAAATTAATTGCATTCGAGTTGCCAAAATTTTTATGCATACATACTTTGACATTCTAAACATGATGGAGGAAAAAAACGTTCGTAAGTTTTTTCTCCCCATCAGTATGTTTGCTTGTTGGTGCAAACTATCGGCAAACCAACCTGGGCAAAAACGTTAGGAGATTTGGCAAACATTTTTGTGAGTAAAGTGGTAGGTCGTCTGAGTAATGCGTGCTCACGAATCGATGTCGTATTTGACCATTACAGCGGATGTTCGATGAAAGAAGGGTGCAGAGCTAAGCGTTCTGGAACTGCTCACAGACAAATTCAAAGAAAAATAGACGGTCGAGATTGCCCACTTCCAGAAAAATGGAAGCCATTCATTGGCATGAGAGACAATAAATCCAATCTTGTGTATTTTCTATCAACAACTGATGAGGTATTGTCACAGAACACTGTCAAAGGATTATCTTGTTATTACTTCTGGAGGACAAGATGCATGTTGAATCTTCAAATAGTAATGTTTCAGTAGGTCTGAAATCAAATCGTGAGGAGGCCGCCACCAGATTAATTCTACCCGCATTTCAAGCTTCCAGCGAAGGTTATAAGGAGTTGTTAATCGATTGTAAGGATACAGACTTCCTAGTTATCCTACTTCATTTCTTCCGGAGGCTGGATGTTAAGGAAATGTGAATAGCAACAGGAACAGCTCGGAAAGCGAAATTCATTTACATCAACAGCCTAGCCTTATGAAAGTTTCACTCAATTACTGGGTGCGATACAACTAGTCAGTTAGCAGGGTATGTCAGTTGTTGTAAAATTTAGGATGTGGATACTTGACCAAAGAAACCATTGTACAAGCAGAAGAGTTTTTTGTAAACCTATACACAAATTAATCAACTATAACATCCATCAATCCAGTTCGGACTCATATGATATCCCATAAAATCCTTGAGCAACTACCACCGACATTGGATGCTCCGATACTCCATATCAAGAGAGCTCATCTTCAAGCTTATATTTGGCGACAGGCTAACAATCACAACATCGCTCCCTCCAGAATGCTACGGATGGAAAATTAAAAATGGAAAATTTCTACCACAGTGGAGTACCCAACATTCAATACCGAAAACCTGTGTGGAGTTGAGGTCTTGCATGTTCATGTCGATATGTAGCAGAAGTAAGTCCAACTGCGTGCGAAATTCAGTAGACAACATCGAATATTGTAGTTGTAATGGTACTAACTTCAATAATCCATATAAAGTTCCTAAAGTAGAGAGTGACTTTTAAAGAGTGAAAAGTATGTGGCTGGACCTGGAAAGTTTAAATCAGCAAAATAGTGACTCCATTTCAAGAAAAATCCATGTTTAGCCTTGTTTGAGAAGAACAGATTTTCTGTTGATTCTATTCTTTGATATAAAATGATAAACAAATCGAACTCAACATACAAATGGTATTACAAAATAAAAGCAATCTATTCTTGGTTTACTGGTATCAATATTCCTAGAAATATTATATTAACTATAAATAGAGCTCGATCTAATTACACAAGACTAAACGGAAACTTACACAAAATGAAAATAAAAACATCTCCGAATTGCGAATGTCAGAAAGAAATACAAGATGTCCAACATTTACTCTCAAATTGTCATCACTACAAGAAATAGAAACATTAATTATAGTCCTATAAAAATTAAAAACTACAAAGCCAATTAGGCCTTTGAATATGCTATATCAACCTAATAAAAATAGTATTTTTGATATATATATATATTATTTGAAAAAATATATATTTTCAAATAATTGGTAAACTTCTTTTAAAAATCAAAATTGACATAAGATATATTTCCTAAATTTCCTATAAACTAATTCAACTAAGAAAACATTAACAGAAAAGATTATAAAATTTACTAGAATAAAATCTATCTCGATAGATTTGCACAAAATATAATTACAATGATAGCAGTACTCAGTTACATGTTGCAAACTCAAAAATATTGTCATTCTGTTTTTGAAATATATATTTGTATAACAATAAAAACATATCATTATAAATTATTTTCTGGTATTTTTCTTCTCAGAAAACAAATACTTATTTCTTACGACTCAAAAATAATTGAAAAGTAAAAAAAAAACTATAAAAAGAAAACTGTGTACATTAGAAAACTTGTAATTATTAACTAGACATCATATTATTTATATTTCTTATATAAAATATAACTGAATGTTTGACAAAATGTAAAATATAATACAAAAATTATGCAATTTTAAACAAAATAAAAACATTACTTTCAGTGTTATCTCAATAATAAACTACAAACTATTTAATAAACTTTACGAAGATCTCGTACAAATTATTAAAGAAAAATTCAGAAAGTAATAACCACGTGTGTGATATTATTTCTTAATTATCAAGAACTATCTAAGCTAGGTCAATTGTAATAATCACGTCATGAAAACGTCACTAAAGACCCCATGGTTACGATAACAATGAACACGTCGTGATTCGACTATTCAGTTGCTTCAACCTCTGATGGTTAACAATAAATGATTGGAACATATAGATAAGTTGTTTAGGAAAAAAAGTGCATCTCGTATAACGCTTCGTAACAAGTAATAACACCAAATAAATAACGAATTCGCTTTGAAAGGGCCTTAGGAGCCAAATCCGCGATAGATATGAGCATGCAATGATATAAGATGAAAGTTGAACTGGATGTTGCATAGAGTTATAATAAATAGAGGGAATATATATGACGTCACATGAAGACAAATTAAGGTTCAGCATGTTATGTGGCCCAATTAGAGTCCCTTTATACCGAGTACTGTGAGGACTGGCTTTTTGAGTAAAACCGAAGTAGTCGTTGTGCTCCTCTGCACTTTATAATTTTCGATTCTCGGTGTAATAGCTATCTTTTCGAACAACGATAGTTTTGGAGGTCTCATCTGATATGCGCGCTTCTCATTAATAACTTTCCCTTCTCATAAGAATGAGAAGGCAATACTCGGAAAAGAGGGTCTCTATAAATATGGTGGTGGTAGCGCCATTCAGTGTGGTGGTAGCGCCTCGTCCCTTCCGTCTCTTTGCTTCACTCCCCTCGCACGGAAGACAGCCTGATGCTCCCTCTAGTTATTATAACTTTATGGCATGTTGACTGCTGTGATTTACGAGACGAGACGAACTGGATGTTGTTCGTTAGATAAATCGGATGCTATTTTTGTGCTTAAAACTGCAGAAATAGAGAAATATTTGTAATACATCTTAAATTTAGAAATTATTCATATTAATTGAGTTTGTGTTGAAAGCAATGAAAAGTGTATGCAACGCAAGTTTCGTGTTTTTTTTTCTGATGAAACAACGGTGTGCACAAAGTGTATGGGCACTTATTTGGAGATTTGAAGGTACAGAGGGCGTTAGAAATCACCACCTTTTCCTTCGTCGCCGCCATATTGAAGGTTGTTCGAAACCTAAAGGAAGAGTCGCGAAGGTCTTTTTATAGCACCTTTCATGAAGGGAGCATTGAAGATGCCTTTCCGGAAGTTCGGCCATTTAGTTTACCCAGAAGACCCAGCGAGACATGGCAGAAGGTATGTTACCGCCTGTTTCACCAAAAGAACCCTAGATAAAAATGTTACCATCCGCAGTAGATTTAACATAGCTGTAACCGAATCCAACGGTGCACCGTCGAGTGTACTATTTGCATCGTCCCGTTGTACCCTGTTTAGCGCCGTTGTCCGATTTCAAACGGTAGATGGCACTACTGTAATAACAGTTGAAAGCCTAATGGACGCAAGGTACATGTATGAATGTTGAAGGTCTTATTCCGAAGAAATGGGAATTGAATTGAATTTTTATTTAAGGCTTTTTGGCAACTTCGGCTCAGGCCGAAGAAAGTAAAATGTTAAACAGAAAGTTATCAACAAATGCTATAACTACATTGCAACAGTTTACTAAATGCAGATCGTGAGAAAATAATAAATTTCCTCGAAGAATGATATCTGAAAATATGCAGCATCTTACTGGATTTCTACAAAGGCAAATAGATGGGGCTGGGAATTGTACGTAGAATTTTTCAGGATCAATTTTAACAGTAATAATTTTAAAGTTATACTCAAAATTTTGGAGGGGGTGACCCCTCTATCGGGGTATGAGAAAGGGTAGAACCCTATGTGACATATCAAATCAAGGCACTTCTGTTGTTGCAGTTTGAAAATCTTAATGTAGTAAAATAATAAAAAGAAAAGAAAATTCGTTATGCAAACCTGCACATAGAAACACAAGTGACGCGAAAGTAGATATTCTAGGACAGCAATTCAAACAGATATCTGCAATCGGTAGGTCCGGGGTCGATATCTATGGCCTGCCTGAAGTTTTTCCGTGTTTTGTTGTTGTACCAGGTAAATACGGGATTATACTTTGAAACTAGGTCACCTGTGGTCGACTCCCTCACCTATCACTCAGATATCTGGAGACTCTAAAAATTTAAATTATCAGGTAGCAAGTCATGGTCACATCTCTAGGTGTTTCCTTGCTGCTGTGTAGATAACCCCTAAGCATAGCGCTAAAATATCTCGTGAGACTACTATTGCAGATTGTACTAAGCTTGTCTCTGGACTTTTTTTTCTGTAAGAACTATGGTAGCCGACTGCTCCAATACAATCTTGTACTCAGGTTAGGTAAATTTACTTTCGAAACAGTAAATAAAGTTTTTTGTAGTCCCATCTGCGACCTTGTACATGTAAACTTTATTGATACGATGGTGGACCATTTATCTTATCTCCGGAACTTTTTGACTTAGTTTCTTTTCTTGTTGTTTAAATTTCTCCCATTAGGGTAACATGTTAATTTAATCTAGTTTTCATTAATCTTGATTACACTAGGTTAGGAAAAGTTTGATTGAAGCGTGCTTACCCTAAAGTAGATTTGTTCCCGTGAGAATAAAGCATGAGTGGAATTAATATTCCGAGAGTACTCGGTTAGATTTTTTGTTATTTTCAACGTTATCAAATTTAATATAACCTGAAGAGAAGCTGATAAGCTCTACACGAACGGATCATCCATTTACTCCTAAACTAAGTACTTTCCTTTTCTTATGTGTCTACATGCTATTGTTGGCATGGTTTATATTAATTCGTAAATTTATCGACGTGGTTTTTCTACCGTGTACAAAATCCAATAATACCGTTTCTCATTAGGTACGACAACGCCAAGAACGTGATGCAACCTTCACATAACAAAAGTAATTTGTTTGGGGGTGTACTCGATTATAATCACTGCACGATCCTATTATTCTTAACTTTTTCATGTAATCTCATGTCTTTCATATGCTGGCATGAGACTCAACACGCTACGTTAAAGCAAGGTTAGGCTAGATTGCATCAAATACGAAAAAGTTAAAAGAGTACAAGGGCCCTGAAGTGTTTACAATAGAGCAGCTCCGTGATAGGTTACATTACCTGGTCCGCACTATACATAACATTACATTCTTTTAATTCATGTGTACAAAGTTACACATGGGTAATTAACAAAGGTTAAGTTGCTTGCGTAAGGGATAAATATATCCTTATTATTTAGGATAAACTTTACTTTTGGGACCCCAGGTTCCGCGAGCTATTAAGACATATGTACGGTCTCTACGTCATTCCCTTCCAAATAATTTAAACTGACACTTCTATAGAACCTAATGACAACCAGAAATTTATAAAGTATTATGAAAAACTATGTCTCATTATTATTTCGTTAAATACCCACTCTAGTTTATCCACTGATGCGGACTATATGAATGCCTTGTATGGGGCGTATTTATGCTTCAAAATCTCGGACTACGGTGTCGAAAAAGCAAAGACAGGTTAGAGAAATGTAATGTGAAATATTTTTATTACACGCTATGCACATTGTCTTTAACACTCCAACGTACTTTTCACTCTTCCACACGCTTTGCAAACATTACATTTCTCCTGTAAATTTTACACATTTAGGGCCCCCAAAGTAAAATTTGTTCATTATTTCTAATGAAACTGATCTGAAATCAGTTATGTATAGCGTGGGCCACAAATCACCGTAAGTCATAACAACTGGTTTCCACAAACGATTGAATTTATTAGCGGAAATTTATCGAACTATTAAGAAAAGTTGATTAACGTTAAAAAAAACTAAAACACACACACAAACACACATATATTTAATATCTTCAAATCAACACATTACTATCCCATTCTTCAAATATGGCTTCTAGCCGCACAAACGGTGGATACGTTACATCCAAGCGTACACAAGATGTGCCGTCGATACACACCCTTCATTACGCCCTACGCCGCTCAATTCGGATAGCAACAACGGCGCATCAAACGGTACAACGGCATATTCAAGGGTACTAAATGGTGGATTCGGATGGACCTATAGTAAATATTGGACAGCACTTTAATGAAAGAAAATAAATTGTATACATATATTTTTATCTAGCGGCTGAAATTGTGAAATAAATCCAACTAGTTTTTTATATATCTAACATTTGTATTTCACCGTACTAAATTAAATTCCATTTTATTTTAGTACAGCTTATAGATTTCTCACCTCTAAATCAGAAATGATAAAACATTTCTATCCAGGGATTCAGTCAGTATTTTTGGTATGGGGAAGTAAAGCAAAAATTGGAGAGAAGCAAGTTGAATTGTTCCAGATTTTATAGAGAATTTTAATCTACATTATGTCACACATTTCAAGTAAAAATTAAGTTATGGCCGAGTATTTGACAATTCGGGGTTACATCACCATTGGGGGATCTGACAAATTCCATGTTTCTATCATTCACTGTTGCATATCTATTTTATTATCACTTCACGTTTACCTGGTAATGACTAGGAACCTTGATTATAGCATTTGCATAATTGCATTGCAGATTTTTGCATTATTATCTTAAAGTGAGTTTGAAGGAAATACTCAGGTTGTTCACCCTCATATACTTTCTCAAGTCCCTACGCATAATAAGCGCCTGATATGTAGGTGTGTAGAAAACGAAAAGTTAGAATGCAGTTATATACATCCCGCAAACTCTTGAGTATTTTACTATACAATGTATTTGAAGATTAGGACAAACAATAGCACAATATAGAGTACAGTAAGTATACAATTTTTCGATAAGATAAAACGAATTGTATGGGCGGTAAAAGCACTATGCCTTACGCCCTTCCCGATACGGGGCAAGTCCCTTATCTTTGTCACGTCTAAACACAATGTTTCGAGTCATTGAAGGGTGAAATAAAATTGAAAGGGCGAGAGAGAAACCAGGGACTATTTAGCATCTTGCACATTGGGGGCAAGCCCATGCAGTGTCTTTTAAACGCCATGTACATCACGTCTACAGGAAAATATCTAACCTGACTTTAACCAACCCCCTTCGCCCTCTCGAGATACTGTCAGTGTTTTCTTGTCGACGTTTATTCATAACACAAAGCAGTGTTGGATTTGCCGAGGGGATGCCTGGTGCGTGAGTATTTTATCACCGGTTGTTGATTCCGAATATCATCCGAACCAGGGATAAAATCTATATTTCTACCCATTCAGGTAATATTTTGAAACTTACCAGCAACCACTAGCGTTAGGACCACCCCTTCGGAATTTATAGCAAATCGAACCCTGACACGGAATGTCGCCACAAGTATTCCTCCGCATGCTACCATGTTTATTGGGTGTTGATCAAATCGAGTGCGTATTTATCGAAATAATGACATAGCTTTTCGTAATACTTTATGGATTGCTGGTTGTCACTAGATATTTAGAGAATTGCCTACGACAATTAGTGGTAAAGTAATAAGTGATGTAATGCGTACATATTCTTCAATACCTAGCGGAAGATGCGGGCCATAAAGTAAAGTTTATCCAAGGAAGCTCTTATGTTTTGTGGTATTAATGCTAGCGTGATATTTCAAGCTTCGCAAGATAAATGAAAAATAGGGATGTACGTTTGCACACAGTTTATAACACACAACGTACCATGATTTCCTTTCTCTGTAATACAAAAATGTTGAAAGGTCATTTGTGCCTTTGTACATAGTACACACGAAATATAAAGCCGATTTAGCATTACACATCAGTTTATTCTAAACGCAACGCACAAGGATGTATTGCTTTTTACATGTGAAGGAATGTTGCAGCTAGTCATTCCACCAGAACCCCGATAGGGATACGCCACATCTCCAACTTTACAAAAGCAATAGATATTTTACGTTAAATAGAGCAAATCGTGAAAACCTAAATACACACTCACGAATTTGGGTTTCACATTCGTTCAAAAAGTTCTGGCGGACATAGCACGCAACATTCCAACCAAATGTATTTTTGGAATCATACTAATTTATTGTTGTGCATCCTGTAATTCTTACTATGGGGGAATAAATGTTATATTTTTGCGATTTTTTCTACATGTTTACAGTACCAATCGACGTATGGACATAATAACGGAAGTTAATATATCTTCTCATGTGTATCAACAGATGTCGCGCCTGTCGAAGGACGTACGAAACCATTTCCTTCGGAGCAAGAAACGAAGGTACCTTCAATATTTTTTTACCCAAAGGGAGTAGGAGTTAGGAGATAGGAATTGGTTCCGGATGTCCCCACAGTCTGGTTGATTGAAGTCTATGATTTTTTAGATATATTTGCAGGTATTAATCGACGCTTGTCTTGTTTAAAAATCGTCATTGCTATAATTATAAGCTGAAAGTAAAAGTCAAATTCGAAGTTAATTCTCGGCCTAGTTATTTCTTTCAATGTAAAACATAGGATGTAACAGAACCCACATTTGCCATAGTGCTGTTACCGCCCATTCAATTCATTTTATCTTAGAACCCATATTTTGGCTTTAATCATTTTGAACCAAATATTAGAAAAATACACTGGTAAATGAGGACGATCGTATTCTACATAAGCAATTAATAAGCTGTACATTGACCAATGAAATTACAAATCTATATCTGCAAGAATTTTAAGAGCAAACGATTTCAGTTATTAGTGTATGTTGAGAAAGTTTATTCAGTTGACCGATTTTATTTCAGTTTTTGATAACATGGCTAAGAATATGTGGAATAAGTTTGGGGAAAAGTAGAATGATTATTTTAGGATGGTTACATGTCATATTAGTAAGAATCAACAGATGAATTGGTTGCAAAATCCAAGCAAATGTATTTAAGCAAAATTGTATGGGGTAAAGACAAATGTGGCAAAAAAACAAGGAATAGTATAATACAAAGATCTGAAAGTAATCAAGTGAGCACTGAGGAATGTGACAATAATAATATAAGTAATATTATGCACCTAGATGCGAGTCCATGTTTAATACCAATAAAATTGCAAGAACATTAATAAGAGCAGAAATTGACTCAGGGGCCAATATAGTTACAGAGAAATTGTATAAAATGTTACCGGGGTCAAAGAATTTACAGGTCACGCATAATCAAATATATAAAGCTAATGGAACATTGTTACGAGTGGTAGGAATAGATTGTTTAAAAATTATGATAGGAAATCAAGAGTCCAATTTGCAATTTTATATAGTGCAGAATGTTATCAAATATGTAATTTTGGGGCAAAACTTGATTGAATAAATTTTGGTCCAATTGGAGAAAAGTTTTTCATTGGAATAATGTTTTTACATTTTCAGTTGTTTCTAATGTAAGGAATATAGCTGATGATATAAAGCTGGAGCTTATACACCGTTTTGATGCTGTATTTAGTGATAATGTTCAGGTACCGGTCAATGACTATGTAGTAGATATTAAAATGAAACCAGATGCAACACCGGTATTTAGAAAACCGTGCCGAATTCCATGTAGTTTGGAAGAAAAAGTCAAGTCGGATATAGAGAAATTATAACAACAAAACATCATAGAGCCAATCGCTTATTCCCAATGAGCGACACCAATAGTAATAGTTCCAAAAAATCGGGAGGTTTGAGAATTTGTGTGGACTACAATGTAAACGTCAATTAACTTCTCTATAAAATGTTTTATCCGCTACCAATTCTAGATGACATCTTAAATAAGTTGCAGAGAGCTGGTACATATATGGTGCTAGATTTACAGCAAGCCTATCAACAACCACTACTAAATCAAACATCACGAAAATTGTTGTCCATAATAACGCCATGGGTTTTGTACACAATAAAAAGGCTCATATTTGGCATCACCTACTCCCCATTTATCATTCAAAAGTTCATAAATAATGTTTTAAGCGAATTTAGTTTTGCACAGGCGAATTTAGTTTTTGGAATAAGAGAATGTTTTGAAAATACTAAAAAGGTATTAAACAAATTTCGAAAGTAAAATATCAAAGTGAACGTGAGTAAATGCCAGTTTTTCAACACAGAAGTGGAGTATTTGGGTCATGCAATTTCGGCAAGTTTATATCTTCCATAACAAAACATAAGGAAGCAATTATGAATTTCCATGACCAGAAAACGTATCTCAATTAAGATCATTTTTAGGGTTGGTGAATTACTTCCAAAAACATATCCCGCAGATAGCAACACTACATGCATTGCTACAAAAATGCACATTGGTCCTAGTCTGAGGAATATCGGCTCCAATTTGACAGGGTAAAATCATTAATTGTGGATAATACAAGAAATCATGTCTTTGATGCAAAGGAAGAAGTATTCTTAATAACTGATGCAAGTCCTTATGGACTCTGTCTTCAATTGTGCAACAAGAAGGCTAACGATCAACTATGTACAGCGGCATTTGTATCATCATCATATCCACAGCAAAACATAATTACTCTCACTTCGAAAAAGAGGCATGATAATTATTTCGTATTAAGAAATTTCACAAGTACGTGTACGGAAGGGAGTTTACGGTACTGACAGATTCTCTTTCAGTTAAACTCGTATTCGGAGAAAATAAATAGCTTCCACCAGAAATACATCCAAGACTACTTAGGTGGACTGTGTTTTTGTCTGGCCACAGTAATAAGATAGTATATACGAAACAAATATCAGTAGCAGGCTGTTTATCAAGACTTCCATCTATGGAAAACAGAATGACGCAGCTTCACGACAGTACGTTTCAATATTAATTATAAATCACTGGTAATAAAATCCATTAGAGAAGAAATTCAACAGGATAAAATTCTTTATACAATATGGGATTGGACAATGAAGGGTTGGCCCAAAACTTTACTCACATTAGTCGAATGTTTATCGAAAATACTTTGCGAGAAGAGCTGAGATAACTATTGATCATCAGTGTTTGTTTTTAGGACGAAAGCTCAAAATAGCTCCTAATTTCAAAGAAGAAATCATAAAAGAGATACATAAACAACATCTTGGGTTATTGAAAGCAAAAGCAACAATGAAACAGTATTACTGGTGGCCAAATATGGACAGTGAAGTAGAGTCATTGATACATCATTGTCAGTCTTGTGCAGAAAATCAAAAGGGAAGAGCTCAAATATTTCGAATCTTGGAAACCAAGCACATGAAACAAGCATCCATTTGAACGTGTACATATAGACTTTTTTTGATTTCGGAGGGAAAATATTCTCTTTATGATCGACAGTTTGTCTAGATGGATCCAAGTAGAATTGGTTTGTGGGTCCACTGTTCAGGAAACGATACGTAAATTAGAAAATATGTTTAATAACATCGGTTTATCTACCACAATTGTATCGGAGTTTTTAAGTATGTGTGCTCAAAATGAGATCAAGGTAATAAAATAACCACCGTACCACCCACAAAGTAATGGATTGAGAGGGCAGATTATGATACAAAAAATGAAAATTTTAATGAGACAAATATCACAACATTAAAATGTAGATTGGAGTGAAAGAGTGAAATAGATCCAACGAGATATTAGGTTTGCAGGATCACGGTAAAGCTCCAGCACAGATGATCTATAAATTTGAACCACGGACACCATTTAATAAGTGGAAGAGTCGTATAATCAGTAAAACACAGTCAGACATCCAGAAACCTCAGCATGCAAAAAATAACTTAGTGGATCTTGGGTCTATGTTCGCAATATTCCTAATAATTGGTCAAGATACGTTAAGGCTAAAGTAATTTTAAAAAATTGGATCTTGTACTGGGAAGTGAGCATAAGAGGTAAACCACGGGTGGTGCATAAAGATCAAATTGACCATATTCTAACGGTGTAAAACCAGATAATTTTGAGGAGTATTAGTGGACAAACATTGGACACAAACAAGAGAATGAAAACCGACCCAAAAGATCTCAGAGGAGTAGGCAGCCCAGACGATACTTTGAATGTTAAGGTCATTAAAGTAATGACTTATGAAGAAATGGAATAGGATACAAGAGACTTATATAAACTATCATTATGGATTAATGATCTTGTTAATTGTGTGATATTTATGTTTTTTTAATTTTCAAGAATGACTAAGATCTTGATATTGTAATCGTATAATTGTGTTGTAACATCTCGTTACTATTGTATTTTGCAGCGATTTTAGAATAACATGCCTATATGCTGTGTTATCATTGTGATAGCGAAGGACACATAGAGGTTTAGTGCAATCAGCCGTAATCTACATAATTCTGATACGTGGATTTTCTGTAAGTATAATTACTAATAATTTTTCTATTTTTCAGAGAAAGGGGAAGAGGAATTGTTAAAAGTTAAAATGAGCGTTAGAACTGGGGAATATAAATCAGCAAAATAATGACTCCATTTCAAGCAAAAATCATGCATAGCCTTGTTTCTGAAGAGCAGATTTTCTGTTAATTGATTCTATTCTTTGATATAAAATGAAAGTCGAACTGGATGTATTTTTGTGCTTAAGACTGCAAAAATAGAGGAACACTTGTAAAACATCTTTAATTTAGAAAGGTAATTATTCATATTAATTGAGTTTGTGTTGAAAGCAATGAAAAGTATATGCAACGCAAGTTAATTGTTTTTTTCTGACGAAACAACAATGTAGACAAAGTGTATGGACACTTATTTGGAGAATTGAAGCTACAATCTGGTTCATTGATGTCTATGATTTTTTAGATATATTTGCAGATATCAATCGATTCTTGTCTTTTTAAAAACTCGCCATTGCTATAATTATCAGCTGAGGGTAGAAGTCGCTGTCTAAGTTAATTCTCGGTCTAGTTGTTTCTTTCAATGTTCAACTTAGGATGTAACATGACCTATATTTTGGATTTAATTATTTTGAACAAAATATTAGAAAAATTACAATAATTTTGTTTAAGCTTGACTAAAAATAAAAGCATGGGGCGTGCTCTCATATAAGTCAATTTATAAATTCATGAATTGGCGCGCGCCCCTTGCTTTTCTTTTTGCTCATGTATAAACACAATTATTTTTACTTTTTAGTACGAATTTTTTAAGAAAAGTATTCCTTTAAAACGCTTTTTAAATTATTCTTTTAGTTATTTCAGTATTCAAATACTTTTTCTCAAGTTAATATTTTGTGACCCAAATCCTAAAGCGTTCTGCAACCAGTCAAACGCAATGTTGTTGCAGTCTAGTGTTTATTTTAGGATAAAGAAGTCCACATTAAAAAAGAAATATTAAAATAAGCTTTTAACATATATAAATATGTGGAAGAAACAATGGAATATTGTATTGTCTCCCGACCTACGTCACTGTGCGAAATTTCATCATTGTATGACGTCGGGAAATGAATTAAATAATTAACGTTGCAAGATTTGAGGACACCACGAACCATTGTGAACTAAAGAAAAGAATGTAATAAAACAAAATGTACATTTCCATACTTTGAATGCCGAGTCAGCGTGAGGACTCAAAGGGGGATTAATTATAGTAAGGTTAGATTTTTTATTTTTCTTACTCCACTCTAAGATAGGACAAGGGATTCTTCCAGACCACTGAATGGGGGATGTTACCTTTGATAGAAACTCTGCCAAACTTTACTTCCGCCCCCGACTTTGGCATCACACAACCAAAACTTAAAAACAAGGAAGAATCCCTGGATCAAATACAGTGCTCGGCTGGGGACCATGTTGATTCCAGTGTACTTTCCCTAAACGCATGTCTGTAAATAAGTATAAAGAAGCTTACATATGCTTTATTAAAACATTTATTAACAGAAACTAGTACAGAAAAAAAGAATTATAAATTATTTTGTAGATAGCAAAGAAATAAAATATGTTTCTTGGCACAATATTTAAACAGTTTTTGTAATTCTTCTTTGAAATACCAGTATAAAAATACAAAAAAAAAACTATCCTCGTATCTGCTTCTACCTCACCACAAACTTTTTCTCCTCACTACCAGAACGAGGAAAGTGTCTCTATTCAGTGTCTTGAGAGTCTGTGTCCGCAATACTAACCACTATACCCTGACTGTCCATATCCTGTGTCTTTTGGATATAGCTGATCGGATCGAAAAGTTCCTGTGACTGAAAGAACAAGAAACAAATATAAAATTAGCAAATCCAAATCAAGTAGCTTTTATATTATCGATAGTGTGGTAACATTTTCAAATATAAACCATATACCTCGTTTCTTCTCATCACGAAGACTGGAGATCAATAAAGAGAATGTACCCCTATAATTCAATATACATTTTTTCAAGATAACTGACTAGGTAAAATAAAATAATAACTGAGCAAAGCAAATACGTTTTATATAAAAAACTAAAAACGTGTAACAGTTTCACCAATTAAAAACTTGGCATCATAGTAGAAGCTGTAGTGGAACTTTATTGCTATTATATGGCCTTGAGGCAGTTTGTTGTTATTTGGTAGTGTTGCTATAGGTGTTACATGGGTACCCTGTAATTTACGTTGAGATCGGACCAGGGGGAGGGGAGATATTTAAATTTGATTTTTTTTAAATTGTCATCCATGACTTCGCAGTCGCCACGTTGTTGCCAACGCCTCGGTATAAAACCGCCGTCATCGCTTGTCATTGCCCGTCGCTTGCGAAAACAGCACAACGCTATTATAACTTTAATTTCAATTTTTAAATTTTCTTTTTTTACAGTGTATTAGACGATAATTTTTATTAACAAATAGTCTGAGATTCATCATTTAAGTTAAAGACAGTTATTTTATGTATACTGGCAGTTAGCATTCTTTGTAAAACTGAAAGACACTTACTACTTCGCTGTTTTTCTGAGACTAACAGTCGTTACAAAATAAGTTTCTTTGTGTTGATCATTTTGCTGGACTGATATTTGCATGAACCAATGGAAACGCTTTCTTTAAATGAAGCTTGATACTTTACAATTGGCTAAGAATTTGCGCCTTAGTTTGCACTTTAGAGAATAGAATTTTCGTTGTCTTGCACCCTAGGTGCTCGGGGAAGTTTTGAAAATTTCAATCTTTTGTAGCTGTCTATAACGATTGAAGAATAAATATCGTTATTTATAACTTGTTTGTACTCATTTCCTTTTGGCCGACCCTGACCGATATCTTCTCTAATCCTTTTCTTCCACCATGTCGGACTGATGCCCAAAGGTCATAAATAAAATTTTAAAAGCCTTGTAATGACTTCCGCACAGCTTGTTTGCTTCAGTCATTACTTTGAAATTAGAATAATGATAAACTTTAGAGAGAAAATATTTAAATATGATATGTGATTTTTAATAAAAGATAAATATGAAAAGTGAACTGCAAAAAGACTAGACAGAACTGTTGATTAGAACATTCAAATGAATTCTTTATTATAAGATAATGTTGTCTAGAATAAATATTATGTATTTTTGTTTCTTGCTTTCCGATTATATTTGTAACGTAAAAGAGAACGTTGAATTGCTGTTGACACTCTCTTCGGCTGTTTGTAGGTTAAATTCAAAGGCAGCCAATGAGAAATAGGCTTTTTTGTTTCCTCTTTTTTTCTTTTTTTGCAGTTCGTGCGCTTCTGATGTAAGAGACAAGAGCGGAAAAAGCAGTCGGTGTGTCTTCAAGCTAGAAGAATGATGTAAGAGAACACAGCTCTGAGATTCGGGGCGGAGGGCAGCCTCCGCCTCAGTGAAATATAAATGTATGCTTTTCTTTTTGATGTTCAAGAACTGATCTAAGAAGTAAGTAATTAAGCATTTTTTTCTGTGAGCAAAGAATTATTATGAAACGTTTACTGATGAATAATAACTCGAGAGTGACACAAAAGAAAAACTTGTAATGAAATGACTGAATGAGTTATTTGAATAATTGCCGGCCAGTCTAAGAGATCGAACTCATGTTTATTTTCTTGTGTAGAAAGATTTTGTCTAGTTGAATATTATATATGTGTGTACTTGGGAATTATTGCTTTTAGTTTGTTTGAAGTAGATTTCTTCGTTATGTAGAACCATTCTTCTCTGTCATGGCTTTTTTTGGATGTATGGTGTAGAGAATTTTCTGGGAAATGTGATAATGAAATATTGAAGTTCTCGGTGTATCATGGCTTAGAGAGAACTGGTTAGAATTATACGGTACATGGTTTCGTAGAATGGCTGCATGTATTGAGTAATTTTGTGGTATAGTAGTTTGTAGGAGTAATTAGATTGTAGTGGAAATACTGATAGCGGGAGTTAGTGCTTTGATTGGGATAGTACAAGAATATATTAATGGGAAGTAAATTAGAACTGTGGTGTAATATTCTCTGTGAACGGGATGTAGATATATGAGGTTGTAAATGGATTTTAGTTGGGTGTTAGGCGGCTGCATTAACGAGATAATAGTTTTTGGCGGGAATACTATGGTGTGTAAAGTAGATTTATGGGACGTGATTGCGTAGAGGCTAGAATAGATGAAATGTAGCAAATAGAGGGATGTTTGGGGCTTACGGGGAGTAGTAAGTTCTCAATTTTATGTGGTATTACGGGAATGCACGCAGGCAAACAGATTTAAGTGAAACGGCTAGTGGTTTCCTATTAGAGATAGATTGTTTCCCTTCCTATTTGCGAAACTAAGAATAACCATTTGAAAAATGTCGAAACGATGTGTAGACAAAACAACCAATCACTACAGAATCTATCTTTTTGTATTCTCTTTGATGCACGCCCCTAAGCGGATTGTTGGTAAATATCGATAGCGCAAATTCATTCCACGTTTTATTTTACGTCCAGCAGAGAATGTTTTATTCAAATATTATGTTGAAGAACCCTATGTTTACAGCTATATCAATCTAAGAAAATTTACGAAAAGCCTATTTCCATGCTAGCCTTCACTAAATTCCTGAGTTCATGTGAAAATCTATTCAATCCTTGATTTAATGATTCGCCAAATTAATTAGACAATTTTTCGCTCCAAGTTATTATCATTTACCTATCGAAGTAATTTTGTTGACAAAGTTGATAGTTCCAGCCAGAATTATCCCTATCTTTGTATATAATTTTATGTAGTAATTTGTTTTATTATTCTATTATATTAATGGAATTTTTTATCAATATATAGTACTTTTAAACTTCAGTCGATTGTTGTATCCTTTCCCAGATTCAAAAGCTTGAACTTGAAAATAGTTAACTCAATCGTTGTGATACGAGAATGTTGCGTTTTGTGAATTAATTGTTAGGAAAATTAGGCCGTGGGTTTAAAAACCTGTATGCAAATAGGAGTTATCCGGCAACCCTAAATTAATAATTTCTGATCAACCCCCAAATTATTATTTATTCTTTTCCTAACAGTCTTCAGACTTGACGGTTGATGATAGGTTTACAGTATTATTCAACAATTATGTACTTTCGAGAATTCTTATTAATAATCAGTAGAAAGATAACTTTAATTGCATTTAACTACACTATAAGCAAGGTAATTTTGCAATCGTGTATTTGGACGTCTTCTCACTTGAACATTTCTTTTCTCTAAGAATCTGATGTAGAAGACTTGTTATCCTTCTTGTTTGTTCTATGTGCTCATCTCCATTTCATTTTCTTCATACTTTTGATTATATCTTAGATCAATTCATTTGTTTTCCTATTCTTCCTAGTTATTCCTATCATGCTTCTTATTATTACTCTTTAAATAACTCTTAATCTTTAACTCGTTTGTGTATTCAATGTCTACCTTTCACATTGTTATATCTACACAGGTAAGACAGAACCATTATAAAACGGATGGTTGAGACATATTATTAATTTACTTTTAAAAATTAGGTGTAGTATTCCAAACGAACTCCACGCCATTTTACATCTTCAATTTATTTCATCCGTCAACTTGACATTCGAAGTTTTGAGCTGACCTAAGTAAACATACTCATCAACTACATCTATTGTCTATACGTTAATTTGTATTTCCTTCTATTTAGTATGATTATCGTACATTACTTTTGTTTTACTTAAATTCATTCTAAGTCTTATTTTCTAACTCGCATTAGTCAGCATTTCCATTCTGCATTGTAGTTCTTCTACACTTGAAGCAAGTAGGATTATTTTACCAGCGAATGGTAGGTGAATAAGATATTTACAAATTATTTTTATTCCAACTTCATTTCAGTTTAATTTTGAACAAACTCCTTCCAGGATTTCTGAAAATATGTTTGGAGAAAGTGAATCTCCTTGCCTTAACCTTTTCCAGTTTAAAATTTTTTACTCCCTTGATGTATTCTAATTAAAGTATGGAAGTCAAGTAAGTGTTTCATGATGATTGAGTTATAATGAGTAGCTGAGGTTCGAATGACAAGACCTTTTGGTAAAGTAGGGTAGGAAGCACTACATTCAATGAACCACCTTGGAATCTGAACCCGTGGCCAAAGGTATAAAAAGTAAGCGCTCTAACCTTTCAGGTAGCTCAAGGTCAGTTTTCGTAGTATTTTAATATAGACACTTTCAATACTTCGATGTTCACATAGTTTAAGTATTGGAGTCAAAGAGACCGAGTCAAAATCTTTTTTTTAGTGGAAGTTCATATTAATTATCCGTTCTCCATAGCTTGATTTAATACTTGTATGTAGTTTATTATGCTAAATCTAGGAAGAAGTTCAGCTTGCTCTATCTCCTACTTAAAAATCAATTTTTCCTTCAATATGATTCCGATTCTTCTTCTTTAGCGATAAAGCTAATAGCTAAGTTGAGTTCAAGTAATATGATGCGAGTTGTATTCGCGTACAGGCCAGCTTTTTCATTATTTTCTAAATTACCAAAATTGGTTATTAATATCATTTTACTTTTAAAAAATCCGATACTTCAGATCTGTACATATGTTTTGATATGCACCGTAGGTTCATTTAATGTATAAAATAAGTTTGCTACAAAGTGTATTAAAAAAGGAAAGTCGAACACAAAGGTAAACAAAAAAGCGTAAGACTGAAACACAGAAGGCTGCCATTCTTCAAATTGTAAGCAAAACTGATTGTGAGATCCCAAATAATACATAAATAGTACACATAAGAAACAAATACATATTAATTCTAAATGATGAAGTGTAGATTATCACGATATTATACAACTGCTAGGTTTAATCTAATATAATCTTATTGAAATAAAGAAAAAGCACTGTTTATCTAATCCATCACTCTGTGATCTCAACCCTAAAAAAAGTGCTAAAATATCCAGATCTTAACCTTTCGTTTTTGCAATGCTTCGATGCAAATGTTTATACAAAGTAATCCTACTTCAAAGTGTCAATTGTACTATCTGACAATATCTGGTTTAAATTAATCAGGTTTCTCTCAGTTTAAATAGGGGATATTCAATCATTTGCATGCTAGTAAGTGAATTATTATTATTAACCTTCAGAAGCAGTTGATAAACTTCTAAGAATAAAATCTTATATTTCGTAAGGTGGGCTCTAAACCACTTGATTTCATAGACCATGGCAGCTCACCGGTCTCAATGTTTAAAACCTTTGTTATGATCTTATATTAAGTACTACCATAACATTTAAAAAGACAAAGTGAGCATACTTCTACAACTGGCCATTTGAAAGCATACGCATGGGCGAAACTCTAAACATCAGGGCTGCTATCCTTTTACCTTCCAATTTGACGCTACCAAGCTGATTCACACATGTTCTGTATCGCAGATAGTAGAAGTTTTAGAATTACAATTATCAAGTGCAATGTCAAACATACAAGGGGAATGCGGTACAGTGATGACTTTTTGTTGGAGAAATGCTTGTTGAAAATTAAATCACCAAAAGGGTATAAACAATGTTTGAAGCATAATATTTTGTCAGTTCCAACTAATGCTCATTTGAAAATATGTTATAGTGACTTAAATGCTTCTAAGGTATAAACAAAAAGGTTGTTGAAACAATTTCTAAATCATTCAAAGATAGTGACGATACAAATCCTCTCAATGTTCTGCTTTGAACAAAGTGAAGCTCAAAGAGAAATTACGTTTTAATTAAAGTACATTAAATTACCGTCAAACGGGGTGACTTGAGACAATATTTTGAATGTTTGCTCAGGTTTAGACATTTTATATTTCTTTTTCGAAGGGCATTTGATATTGATTTGAGCAAATACTCATTTATCGAATATATAGTATTAACAACATTTATTCGTCAGAAACACTTTGGTTATAAATTGAAACGCATTGTCTCAAGTCACCCCGTTAGTTGGAGTGACTTGAGACGTAAACGTTATTCGTTGGTTAGTCTCAAACGATGTGGCTATTGGGATCAGTTAAGACAGAAATTCGACCAATTATTTTTCCAATATTACAAAGATGGTTTAAAAGTACAAAACTTCAATAATGTAAACATACAGTATGGCATTCGGTACATTAAAGTTATTGAACTTACACACTAGAAAACCAATTTTAAGTAAACGTGAACAAATCAAACAAAATGGCGTGCCTTAAAACTGTAGGTGGCTTCAAAATGCTAACAATATCTTGCACATGGAAGGATGATACATTCTGTATTGTGGATATATGTAAACTCATCTCAACGTTGCACTTTCTTTCACAAAACCGACGTCCTTCGTCTGATTCAAAACTGTCAAAAGCAAATTCTCCAGTTTGAAAACAATAGCTGGTATCTTCTACTGAAACAACTATGTCTACATTTGTGATTTCTTCAATAATTCCATTGTTGCTGTTATCTTGCAGCTTGTTCGAGCGGGTTGCATGCTTGAACGAGTGCGCACTTTCGTGTTCGAATGGATGACGCAGGTTAAACTTCAACTGTTCGGATGGCAGACACGTGTGCAAGTAGTGTAACACAAGACAAACACTTTCTGCCCCGGCTCGGGAGCGAGTGCAGACAGTTGAGAGTCGTGCTGCGTTCTCTGTGTATGTGTGAGAGAAAGGATTACAGATGACGTTACTTGCTAGCAGAATGAAATATGCAACAGCTCGTTCAAGCGAGAACTGCTCGAGATTGCACGAATAGACACTATGACTTAAAATAAATAACACAGTTCTGTACTAACTTATACATCCAGTGCAGAGAGTGGAACACCGAGCAGACCACCCGAACAAACCTTTGGTGTAGAGCCTCATCCAAATTAGAAAATTCACTTCCAACATGTTCTCTTCTTGATCATTAGCAATTTCTGAATATTCACCAATACTCTTTTCCAGGTACAACATCAATTCGTCTTCTATGTTGCTTTGTTATGCTCCCGCCAAATCTAACCAATTTAAGGAAATCTGCAGTACAATCAGTCCGATGTGAGGAAAAAGTAGCCCTTTTCATGTCTTCCTGAGGTACACCCTAAACTATAAACCAGACTCGCAATCGCGTAAAAACCACAATATAAACACTAATTCTTCATTTGCTTTATATATGATATATGTTCAAATTACACACCTAGATTTTTTTTTCGATGGAACTAATTATAGAACCCACAGATGAAAGTTTCAACAATTAACTTTTCTTACACAATTCGACATCAACAGTGATATACTTTTAGGAGCCACATACAGGTACATGACTTGCAAAATCTTCACTCAGAATACTTATCGTACATACCACAATGCAACAACTGACGATTGCGCGCGAAATCTGCATCAGTTATCGATGTGGCTAACTGTAAATTCTAAAATGGAACCGCTGTTTCAAGTCACCCCGTTGTCTCAAGTCGCCCCGTTTGACGGTAGATGAGTTTGTCGATTTAAGAGATATTACACAGAAAGAGGCCAAACACCAACTAGCAAATCAAACTCTCGTATTCTCCTTCATTCCAGTATTGCAAAATAAGGTTCAACCTGTTGCCATATATAAGAGTAATTCAACTTCGCGGAAATATATTTGGCAAAATCTTACTTCAAATCACAATACAAATGCAAAATGTGAGAATATGCGTACTTGGTTTTGTTTCACACGTTAGTCAAACAGAAAGGCTTCACTATGCTTTGAAATAATTTAGCAGCACGGCAATGTGACACCCATCACAAAAGGAGAGACGGCTTTGACCATTCTCTGATGTTGACCATATACTGAAATGCATTAAAATAACTAACTTACTTACTTACTCGCAACTCGCAAGTTCAACGCTGCAGTAACAAACGACCGCCATCAGACTCTATCCTGAGTATGATCAAACTATTTTCACCACAAACACACATTTCTTGAAGATCCCTTCAAATATTGTCCTCTCAAGGTCGTCTCAGTCTTCCCAACGGTCTCTTTCCATCTCTGGCTTTCCAACCATGATAGAATATAATCTTCATTTTTCTCCCATTCGAGCTACTCGGCCTGCCTATATTACTTCTCCCAATTTCATTATTCTTACAACATTAGGTAAGTCATACAGTCCGTGCAATTCTTCATTATGTTGTATCCTCCATTCTCTAGGCATCTCATCCTGTTTCGGCCCGTCCCATGCCAGAGCCATGCATGGGAGCACTACGAGAAAAGTCTCCAGTGTCCTAGCCGGGATTTGAACAAGTAGTTAGTATTATAACTAGGAGATGAGAGGATTTCGCCCACTGGCAAGCTACTATTACTTACTAACCCGCCGTAAATCAGTGGTAGAGTGTTGGGGTAGCATGTCAGGAGGTCGTGGGTTCAATTCTGGCTTATTTTTATTCTTAGTCACACCAGTCAAATGCTGGATGATATCTTCATATAGGGCCTGCCCGGCAACTTTCCATTTCCTTTCCGCTCCTCTATACCTTAGATACCTCAAGACCATAAATAAAATTTCAGCAAAGTTTATGATTGAGGGAATGTCGCATAGAAAGACTTCTCTACGTATGAATTTCATTGTTAAGAAAGGAATATTGTTTAATAGGGCAACATAGAAATCCCGCTCGGGTTGCATTTCTGGAGACGTCATTTATGATGATGCCGTGATAGCTATGCATGCCTCTAGCTCCGAAACTAGAACCTGGTTTCCAAATTTCTTGAAAAGTACTTTTCTTTGTAATCCTTTACATGGTGCTACAGCTACGGACAAAAAGATTGCCGCATGTCTATAACTGATTTTTCTTATTTCAAAAATAAATAAATTGAAACATCGTATAAATTTCTTGGCTTACAGACATATGCACAATCACATGACCCGCTTTTGAGGAAAATATGGTTATGATATGTAACTAAACGAGCGTGATAGATGTCACACACGGGAGGGACATCTTCGAGAATTCTGGAAATATTCTTTAAAAACATACGACAATCGTTCTGTCCGTAGTTGTACATATTATATTTTTAGCGTCTCTATTTCCCAAGCACCTCTCTCTTTCCCTTTCTCTAAAGTGTAGGTGAAAGTGGTTCATAGCTTTGACATAGGATCAATCACCCGTCCCAGTTTCCAACTAAAGTTAATTTTAATGAATTTACTTCAGAAACATTCTTCGTACTATAAAAGGAATAGTATGTAAGACCAGTGTTCGATTTGTTATAAATTACGAAGGGGGGACCATGAAGCTAGAGGTCGCTAGTAAGTTTCAATATACTATCTGTTTCCCTGGTTGGGATGATATTCGGAATTAAAAACCGGGGATGAACTACTCACGCACCAGGGAAGATCCCCGGCATCCCCCGCGGCTAATTGAACACTGTGTAAGACAACCACTCAAACTAACATCTCCCTCCAAAAACAATCGAGAATATCGGCTACTCTCGTCAACCTTCGGATTGGCTATCGTGTACTCTTGTCGAAAAAGGAATAAAAATAACAAGAAAGACCTGCAGAATGAGCAGGTACGTTTTTTATCAGTGGTAGAAACAAGAACATTGGCTTGGCAATCTAGTTAAACAATTAGGGTTGTTGTATCTAAACTGTTATAAATAACTGGTAGCTTTCAAAACCGGTAACAAACAATTATTGTGAAATCTCAACTGTTATAAATAACTGTTAGTTCTCAAAACCGGTAAGGGCTGGATTTTATGAAAGCTTGCGTTGCTTGCTTTGCGTGCGATTTGGGTGAATAGCTAATAGAAACACGCGTTCGTGCTCAAAGTATTACGTAATAAAACACGTGTTTCAATTGGCTACTCATTCTTATCGCACGCAACGCACGCGTGCATGTAAATCAACCCTAATAGTTATGACAATTTAGCCAAAATAACTACTATTAAATAACAATTTAGAAAAAAATAACTGATATTAGTAACACTTAAATTATTTTTGTCCATCTCAACAATGTACAGCACAACACATCTGAGACATTTTCAAGAAATTTACAATTGTCAGTTCTCTGTGACACAGCTGCCTTTTCGAACAACGATAGCTATTTTGGAGGTTTCATCTGACATGGGTACTCCTCATTAGTAAGGGCTGACTTTTATGTAAGCTTGCGTTGCTTGCAATTTTGGTGAGTAACCAACTGAAACACATATTGGGGCTGATTTACATGAAAGCTTGCTTTGCGTGCGATTTACGTGAATAGCCAATTGAAACACGTGTCACACTTACCTTACATTAAAACACGTGTTTCAATTCTCTCTTCACCAAAACAAACAAAGCAATCAACGCAAGCTATCACGAAAACCAGCCCTTTCACGTAGAACACGTAATAAAACATGTTTCAAGTGGCTACTAACTCTAATCGCAAGCAACGCAAGCTTGTATGGAAATCATCCCTAACTTCCTCTTCGTATAATAATGAGAAGGCAATACTCGGAAAAGAGGGCATCTAAATATGGGACCACTTCCAATGTGGTGGAAGTGCCACGTCCCTTCCGTCTCTTGACTTCACTCCCCTCGCAAACAAAACAGCCTGATGCTCCCTCTATTTATATTCCTAACTCTATGTAATGAACTGAGAAATGTGTTTTTATTCTTGAAAACTATAGTTTCTATTTAACTACTAATGATATTGTGTTTGAAATGAATAAATGTAATTTTCCTATATATAAAAATATTATAAACTTATTGGTTTTCTCTTTTGTTTTTGTTTTTTTCTGGTGCGACCTTGGTTATCCGTTATAAGGATAGCGAGATATGTGGAAAAAAGAGGGAAGCCTTCATCCAGGAGTGGATACAAAATGGCTGAATATGATGATGATGGTACATTTCTGGTTTAAATAAAGTAAAAATAACTTTACCCTAAAGACATGTACAACAAACTTTCTGTTTACAGTACAAATGCAATTTATCTCATTAGCGCACAAATGTTCCGATGGCTAAATTCATTTATAGCCGTTAGTCATCCGTCCATCAGGCTGACAAAAGTTTCATAATACAAGTAAATTTTGTCAGAGGAAGTCCGAATAAAGACTTCGGTTCTAAATGCATATTTGCAACAAGAACGCACATTTCAACTATTTTATTAATTCTCAAATGATGAATGTCAGGGTTAAAATAATTGTAAAAGAACTGCTATTTTCCAAAGTGGCACGAAAACTTTTTAAAAAACTTTTTTTTTTCCGCAGTTCAATTGTCCCATTTTTTTTACATCACTAACCTTAATGTCAATATGTATGGGTAAAATGCAAGTTTGATGACCAAGAAATGAAATTAGAGGAATGTACAAAGGTTCAAATATATACACTGGCAAAGTGCCCAAGATATACTTCAAACACCCTTGTGCATACCACACAATATTTGCTTGCGTAGTGTTTTTTGTTTATGCTTGAGCGTATCCTAGTTTTGTATATGAGTGACTTCTGGTTAATATGATGAAATAGAAATCCTGAATCAAGAAATTTACCTAAGGTGCGTTTGTACCAGATGAAGTGATAAGTGGCGGCTCATCAGATGAAGTTGAGCTTCACTTATTATTTTGATATGCATTAACTAAATAGGCATTAATTAATAAGTATTAATTGGGCCAGATATTAAGTCAACATAATCTAAGATCGGATAGTGGCATTATCAGTATCCTGTCTAAGTCCAGAAATTCAAGAATAAATGTTAACGAACAAAGATATTAGAAATGTTGATAGAATTTCACCTATTATTTGTGTCACGAGTCGCCACTGGTTTGTACCTTAAAACGTTATCCTTATGGAGCCAAAGAAATGGAGTATAAACGTGCAGAGTATTGTGTTGTGCACCTCCCTTCTCCCCACCCAAAAACATTACTCGATCTACACACAGCATTCTTTCTTTTAGATATTTTAAAAGCGTACTAGTTTTGCGCCATAAGGTGATTATTTGTGTGTTACGGAATGGATGTATATAGGCCGAGTTTCAACGGCATTAAACTTCCTTTCAACGTAAACTCTCTCTATCTCTCTTAGAGAATTGAAATTTCATCTGGATGCATCTTGGACTTGAAGTATCACACTTCGTCTCCACTCGGACGTGAAAAGACGAGGTTTCATTTACGCTGTGGCGTCATTTACAGTCAGCCAATTAGAATAGTGTATTACTGGACCATGGCTTAAAATGGTTTTAATTCGGAATCGTGGTTCCTGGACCAAGTTTTTGGATGGTTTGACTCAGAGAATACATATTCTCTGAGTAAGTACAGAGAATACTCAGAGAATTTTAAATAAACAAACGTCAACATAAGATAAAAGAGCAAGACGAAAATAATACATCAGTAACATCCAAACTGTCAAGTCCTAATGTACTGCAGTTTCAAATTAAGGGCAGATTGAAGGGATATACAGTAACTTAATAGATTATGAATTATAATATTTATTATTTTTTTAAAAAAATACGTCCCTGATAGGATAGGTGTAATGTTTAGTATACAAATGAAATTAATTTTAAACGTTTTGTATTCTGTTATAACCTTGAAGCTAGAAATAGAAATAAATGGTTGGTACTCATTAGCTGGACTTACAAGATAAAACAAGTTCCACAATGAACTAATATGTTATCAGTTGACGTTCCGGTAAAGAAGAAAGGAAGAAAAACCTGATGAACCTGTTTCGCAGTTTTTTTTTGGTATTCAGGTGGTCTATTGAGAAAAAACATTGCACATTCGCAAGAAAAGTGTAACAACTTAAAAAAGTATAATTTTTCAGGAGGGAAAGAAGTGATGTCTTACTTTAGAAGATATACACAAAATCCGTCAAACATTTACGCTACCTACCGTCCACCGATATAAATTGACTTGCGGCATTTCTATCAAAGGAGGAGAACAGCTCTCTAATGCTTTTGAGGAATTACGCTACCTCGCCCACACTTACACAAAAATAAAATAAATAAAACACAAAATTGAACTGTGACACTTTTCTTGCGAACGTACGACTTCGTTTATATTCTCGAAATCTTAGGATGATACATCTCAAATAGGCGATCGTTGGACATAACCCAGTAGTAGCCCATATTCACATAAATATAATGAAAACATGACCTATGTCAGATAAAATGTGTATAAAAAATATTTCCAGTTTTCGAAAAGTTTTAACTTGATATTTAATTTGTATCAACTATAGATAGGGTCATTATATATCGTCGAAAAATTAAAAGTTTGAGGCTTCGATGATTAACTTAGAATATGCCGTAAATGTTATTTGAGAATTAAGAAAAACGCCCTAAAATTTAGGGGTAAAAAAATGTTCTGTTTTCACTTTATATCATAAATAATACGCAACAGTCATATCTAGTAAGTTTATTATTGTGTCCGACTAAAGGTATATAAAATTCACGACCATTCATGTTGCCGGCCAGCGTGTGTTTCTTAGGTAGTTTTGTTACCAAGTTAAATTTATTATTTCTTTTCTTCCTAATAACCTAACGGTCCTTTTAAAAGCATATTATACTTAGATCTATTTTAGTTTAAAATGATACTGGATAGGCATCCTCACGTTCAAGGCAGAAGATCTCAAGAGGGCAAGGCTCTCCTATTTTGCGATTTTCTGCCATTGCACAAATAGGGACTAAGCCAGACTAATTGTCGGAGGGCCTCGAATTTACTTGGGGGGGGGACACTTTTACAAATACCAAAGAGTATCATACTTCGTGTTTATCCAAAATAGTCCAACGTTTATTCAAGCAAGGTTTAGTGCATAGTGTATCTGAAATCGTCCAGCTTAGCTGCTCGATCCCTTTCGTTTTTTAAGTACTTATATCCATTATAATATGAGTTGTTCAAAACTGGTATTCTTTTATTTTTATATCAACCGATTAATTAATGGCGGCCATTTTTGTATTGCAGCGAATAGCAAAATTTGTGTTTACAGATGTTTACGGAAATGTAATACTTGTGGACTAGAGGATACTCAAACAAATACCATTCTTTCCAATAACATCTGCTTGATAATTTTGGTCATCTGAATGAAAAACCTAAAACGTAATCGAACTGGTCAAAATAGTATCCAAATATGGTTGTCGAAATAGAAACGATTTCGGTTTTCAGGACACTTTTTCGCCACGAAGGAATTGAATATTAAAGTTGATTTCTTGTACACTATTACACATTAAAGTACCTAAATTGAAAGCGCACATTATATGAAAGCTGATATACGCTTCCTTGATATTTTATGAATTTTCGAAAACTAAAAAAAGTGTATTTTATGCATATTGGAGGCCCAGTAGCTCTAGTGAGACAAAATATAAAACGATTTTTTTTTCAGATGCTAAATATTTATGTCAGGAGAAAATACGATAGAATTTTGAACTTTAATGATATCTGAGTTTGAAGCAAGTTACAAATTTGAAAATTGTTGATGAATGATGTTCGTGCACGCTTTGGTAGGAACATTGAAGACCGTATCTCTGATGGGAAATTAGATAAAAGTCTATTTTTCCACAATTTATATACACTTCTGTCAGGAGCAACTACAGTAGAAGTTTCAACTTTGATATTAGAGTTTGAAGGCAATTACAGATGCAAATTGGGAATGAATAATGGCCGTGTATGCTTTGGTAACTCGTATAAAGAATGGTTGTAAAAAGAAATATTCATTATCATCAGCAGAATTGTGAAAAACGATTTTACTGTTGTAATAATAATTAATATGATTAGGTAATAAGATATATAGATTGCTTTATAAGCGCATCACACACACAGAAAGGTGGCAACATTCTCCAAAAGGCATGGTTGAATAATGGAATGAAAAAAGACAAGAGTGGAAATGCGGAGCAGCAATGTTGCCAAAAATTATATATATATATATATATATATATATATATATATATATATATATGAGCCATATTTCGTTGCTGAGTGGTCACGTCTGTTGTTCCTGTCAGTGTGTCAAAATGGCGGTGATTGAAAATCCCGCCAAGTGCGAAATCCGTTGTGCTCGGCCTATTGAGATTTTTTGGCAATTAAAGCAAGTTTATGGTGACAGTGCAATGAACGAGTCTTGATGACGGTTACAGATGACTTGAAAGAAAAAGTTTTAAAAAATGAGGAAAACAGGCGTTCCACTTTGAGCATCTTACATGAATCTTTCCCAGAAAAATAGAGTAAGCTCCGGTAACATTCTATATAAAGTATTGTAATTATATCTTTAGTTGTTTATTAGTTATGCCCAATCGTTCTTTACTTTCTAGACGACCTTCGTATACAAAAAAAACCCTTTCGGTAGGCCTACAGGCTGAGGTAGATCTCGAAGTTTTTATTTTTATTTTCAAAAATTCAAATATCGCTTTATATATTGTTTTGTAGATTATTCATCAAGAGCTGTTCAACGATCCTTGACAATATATATATATATATATGTATATATATACTCGCTTTGTTTCGCTTGGAGCGCTGCCCCCAGACTCTCGTAGAGGGTTCGCCCCCCAACTTCAGTGCTTTTGAGAGGATTCGCCTCCTTTATCTTAACCAAAATCTCACTGCAGCACTACACCACCATGGTATCCATCTGTACCCTCCCACGGGGGGCTACGCCCCCAAAAGGAAGGTTTACTTCATTTATTGTAACCTACTCTTGGTCATACACCTTCAAAGAAAATTTCGTTTCTCTACCTTCAATGATTTGGAAATTGGATTTTTGGGGCGGCCATTTTGGATCCAAATTGACGACTTTTTGAAAGTTTTCTTATATTATCGTGACCTACTTGTGATGGTACAACTTCAAGTAAAATTTCATTTATCCAGCTCAAACGGTGTGCAAAATGGGATTTTGGGCGGTCATTTTGGATCCAAGATGGCAACATTTCCCAAATTTAGTAATATTTCCCTAAACTACTCGTCATAATGCACCTTTATGCCAAATTTCATATCTCTAGCTCGAACGGTGTGGAAAATGTTCTTTTAGGTCCGCCAGTTTGGATCCAAGATGGTGTCTTTGGATACATCATGTAATATTTTAGTAACATACAAGTGATAAGGCACCGTGTTACCAAATTGGATATTTCTAGCTGCAGCCGTTTAGGCTGTGTATTCTATACAACAATGGGTTCGGCGGCCATTTTGAATCCAAGATGGCGACTTTTTCAACATTTCGTAATATTTTCTTGAACTACTAGTGACAATACACCTTTATGTCAAATTTCGTATCTGTAGCTTAAACGATATGGAAACTAGATTTCTTACTTCCGCCATTTTGGATCCAAGATGGCGTCTTTGAACTCATTAGGTAACATTTTCGTAATCAAAAAGTAATGTTGTACCTTTATGCCAAATTTGATTTCAATAGCCCCAGCGGTTTAGGCTGTGTATTCTATACAACAATGGGTTCGGAGGCCATTTTGGATCCAAGATGGCGACTGATTTTGCTCATTAACGAACTTAACCGAGCTATTAAGCCTAGAAACAACATATAAAAATTTGGTTCAAATATCTTCAAAATTATGGCCGCTAGCGTGTTAATATAGAGAGGCAACGCCCTAGCCGAGCTGGTCTAACGGTTCCCTTAAGATCACCGAAGTCAAGCAACTCTGGGTCTGGTCAGTGCTTGGACGGGTGACCGTTGCAGTACTCCAGATGGTGTTGCCTGTGCGGCGTCCACCCAGCGTCGTGAGGCCAATTGGGGAGCTACCTGAATAAGGTAGCGATCACAGTGAGAGCTTCGGCTTTCCTCTCCCAACCCGTCTGGTCAGCGTGGGAACAGTAGACCAACTCCTCCCTTCGGGGAGAGGCCTCATCCACTAGTGGATTGAATATGGCTGTGATTTATATATATATATATATATATATATATATATATATATATATATATCTCTATATCTATATATATATATATATACTTTCATGTCGTATCGATCTCAATAGGTATATTTTTCTTCGAAATCTACCTAATAAGCTTTCTTGGATCTATCTTTGGCACTCTGGTGATAATATAACATTTCACAAGGCGCGTACTAGCATTATTCACACCTCAACTTGAAATTTGTAACTGCTTTCAAATTCAAATATGAATGTTGAAAATTTTCTACCTTAGTTCTCCTGACATAACTGCCTAACGTGTAAAAAAAAAAGATTTTTTTTTTTAAAAATCTGGTTTCCCACCAGATATCTGGTGTAGTAAAAAGTAATCCATTATTTTTGCATGACATTGAAGGGTTGACTTACCATAGTTAGAATGATCCGATTTAGGTCACATATGCGCCGCTTTGTTCGATAACGTGTTGCCATTTGGAAGGTAATATCATGATGCCTCTCTCATAGAAACCCTTGTCCCTATTGGCAAAAAAAAATGAGACAGTCGATGTCCACAAGCCTCTCTTAACGCGAATTTTTCACCAGCAAACGTGTTCGCCATGGACAGGAACAGATGGTAATCACTCGGTGCCAGGTCCGGACTATAAGGTGGATGCATAAGAACCTCCCAACCAAGCTCCCGGAGCTTCTGGCGAGTCACTATCGATGTGTGTGGCCTGGCGTTGTCCTGGTTTGTACACAATGCCTCTCCTATTGGCCAAAGCTGGCCGCTTCTGGGCGATTGCTGACTTCAGACGGTCCAATTGTTGACAGTATAGTTCCGAGTTAAGGGTTTGGCCGTAGGGGAGCAGCTCATAGTAGATAATTCCCTGCCAATCCCACCAAACACACAGCAAAACCTTCCTGGCCGTCAATCCTGGCTTGGGAACCGTTTGCGCCGGCGCACCGCGCTTCGACCACGACCGTTTTCGCGTGACGTTGTCGTAAGTGATCCACTTTTCATTACCAGTCATAAACCGCTTCAGAAATGGGTCGCTTTTGTTGCGATTCAGCAGCGATTCGCAGATGGAAATTCGGTCCATGAGGTTTTTTTGCGTTAACTCGTGTGGCACCCATACTTCAAGCTTCTTTTTTTATCCAGCCTTATGCAAATGATTCCACACGGTTTTTTGTGCAATGTTTAGCTCTTGGGCAATCGAAACAGTGCTTACATGACGGTCGGACGCGACAATGTCCATGATTTTATCGACATTTTCGACACTTCGCCTTCCAGTGCGTGGTACATCTTTGACGTCAAAATTACCGGCACGGAATCGACGAAACCAAAATTGCGCGTGATTGGCTGTTACAGTATCAGGACCATAAACACTATTCAAATTTGCAGCCGCCTGGCTTGCGTTTTCGCCTTTATCGAAGAAAAACTGTAAAATATAGCGTATTTTCTATTTGCTAGTGTCCATTTTGACGCGCGCTCACACAACACTGAGTCAACTCATCACAACTATTTGAACAGTGTTTGTAGTACGCAATCTCATCGTTTGAACGCCATCTCGTTGAACCCGATCGGACTTATACAACGCGAGATACAGATCACTGAAGCCATCTATTGGCAAAATAATGGATTACTTGTTACTACACCAGTTATAAGGGTCTGCAATCTTCATACCAGAGCGCACGAGCATTATTCACCTCCAAATTTTCACCAAATTTATAACTCCCCTCAAATTCAAATACTAAAGTTCAAATTATTACTCCTGTTTTTCCTGACATAAATGTAACATGTAAATAATTTGATTCTTATATTTTTTGCAACAGAGATATCGGTTCTCCGATATGTATAATATACGAATTTTTTTATTTAAAAAAAAATCATAAAATATTAAGAAAGCATGCCATGTGAATAGTGCACAAAAAATCAACTTCGATATATTCAATCCACTCCGGGCGAAAAAGCGCCCTGAAAACCGGAATTGTTTTTATTTCAACAATCACATTTGGATACCATTTTGATTATGCTTTAGGGTTTTCATGCAGAGGACTAAAATTATCAAGTGGATTTTAAAGAAAAGAGTTTGTTTCAATGTTATATGATAACCCTGTCAGCAAAAATTACATTCTCCGTAAACGTCAGCTAACACAAATTATGCCAAGGGCCGCAATACAAAAATGGCTGCCATTAATTAATAGATTTATGTGTAAAAATAACATAATTCTCGTTTTGAACTATTCTTATATAAGAGGTATAAATATAAAAATACACATATATTTTTAAGGGTTCGAGCAGCCAAGTTGGGTGATTTTAGATGGACTGATCTACAGGTATCGTGTACCAAGTGCCTAAAATTTATTGTATCTCCGTTATTATTCCAACTTTCGTTTGGGGGGTACACACAATATTTGTGGGCACGCCCCCTCTGTGTCCCTCGATGCTACACCCCTGAGTCTACATTAGTCCAAATTTCTGTGCGTGCATATGTGGTGAGGACTGTCTCAGGCGACGAAATCATCAATCGTTTTTTTCCTACTCTGGACTTTGAAAACAGAATACAAGACAAAGAGAATATACTTGCATAATTATCAGCTGCATAAATTACACACCTGTATATTTTTTGGCACAGTACACTAAAATATGTTAAATGCTCACAACAACAACAACAACAAAAAAAAAAACTCTAAAAGAGCCGAAATGATCAATTTACATGTGTTGCCTTTTAATCAATTTGCAATATTAGGGTTGATTTTCATGAAAGCTTGTGTTGTTTGCAATTTGGGTGAATAGCCAATTGAAAGACGTGCTTTATTGCGTGTTTTATTGTAAGGTAAGTGTAACACGTGTTTCAATTGCCTATTCACCCAAATCGCAGGTAAAGCAAAGAGCGCAAGCTTTCATGAAAATCAGCCCTTAATCCCCAACAGCGCATACAAGACACAAAGAACAAGATATTACACTACTACTGTAGAATCTGTTAATAGGTAGTCTCAAGAAGCAAACACTTTGTCATTGAGCTTTCCAGTTATCCTTGAATTAATTTTTTGTTCCAACGGTTGTATATTTGTTTTGAATTTCGTTTTATATTCACTTCTCATACGTACATATGTTTTTCACAAGGTCATTCATTAGCCAGTTCAATTCCCACAATACGTAAACATACAGCAATTAACGCATTAACTTCTTATGTCATGGATATCCGGTCTTTTCTGATGAGTTTTAGGATTTACTTGAAAGCGGAGTGCTTTGTTTTTAAAATTCGTTCTAGCTAACGTATTTCTTTTTGTTGGCTTCTTTATATCTACGCAATGTAACATACATAGCAACAGTGTTTAAAAAGTTCTCTAAAATTTGATGCCCGATGAAGCCATCTGAAAAATTTTGTGGAGGTCATTGTAATATCTGGTGGCCTTATATAATATATTATGTTTTATTGATGTTCAACATAAATTACATGCGTGCATGGGCGGATTTAGGAGAGAAACCCTGAGGGATAAGCAATTAATTTAAGGGCGGAAGCTATTCGGGGGGTCCTCTGAAACATTTTAAATCATTCTGAAATGACTGGGGGAAAATGACCTCCCTTCAATCCGCCCATGCATGCATGTTACATAATAATGAACCATCATATTGAAATTAGTGAAGAACTAGCATGAATTAGCATGCAAATGAAAAAGTAAAACACACTTCTCCCAAGTAGCGTAGATAGAAATTTCTCAAGGAAGGGGGTATTTAGAAAATTGTATCCTTGGCAGTTATGCAATCCATCCCAACATAGCTTTCGGAGCTTCTTTCTGTAATTTTAGACCGGCACAACCATGCGGGGAAATATACATGAATAGGTTATATCATTCTAGTTTGCTAAATTCACTTATAATTCTAATATAAATTTAGCGAAATTACAAATTTCAAGTTTGATTTCGTTAAGAACGAAGATTTTTCTAGACTAGTGCTCACTTTGTGCTCACTTTGACGACGGATTTATCTTCTAGAACTGACAGTTCGTTGAGTCACATATGAAAGTTTCAATTTTTCTTATATATATTTATTCACTTCAGAGTATAAAATATCATCTCTGGCGTAGATGTAGGTGCGTGTTGTACAAAATCTGATGCAGTTTTAAACAGTTTGGAAATCTGATATCCTTCCATTGTAGTTTGAACAGAACATTTTCCTTCATTAGTTTCGCTTTAGAAAGTTTCAATTAGTGTAGAATATTTATAGACAAAAGAAAATTTTCTTTTGTTCACTGTCTTCATTTTAAAAAGAGATTCACGAAGCCTCAGATAACACTTCTGATATCGTACTATCATTTTCGTTAGTTGATTTTTGTAGCTATCGGGTATTTTTAATACAGCTCAGCGGAAAGTTTAGAGGGTGTGGACCTCTCCCGAATTCCGATATATTTGTAAAGTTAGCATCATTTTAGGTGTAATTATGTATTTATTATCTAATTTCATATCCTCTTTGAATCTCCCCTAAATTTCTGAACTCCCTAAGAAATAAATCTCGATACATGCCTGAAAGAGCTTGTCTTATATTGTAGTTGGATCTATTTTTATGGATTTCTGTAGGTATTTTCATAGATTATTTCGTACTCTGATTTACTGCAGCTTGTTGTGTCTTTCTTAAGACAGTTTTCTTTGGTTCATTTAAACTTTATAACAGCATCTTTGGCATTATTCACAGTTTCTACTAACAAGGAAGGGTACCCAGGTGTAACACGCCGATTGTGATAAGATTGCACAGACATAGAGAACATCGAAAAAGAAACGACACGTATTTTTTTATATCGGCCAACAAGCGCATTGAAAGGGTCAAATAGGGGCATAAACATGGGGTCAAAATGAGATTGTGTGGAATATTGCGAGAAGAGATATCGGAAAAGATTAAATGTACGAAATACTACCCATAGTCGACGCAAGGCAATGAGGTAGGACGCGCCCATGCGAAGAAAGCAGAACATCCGGAAATGGACCAATCGCACATTTCCGGATTTCCAACATTGCCACAAAGTGCTGCGGAAATGAGCGAAGAGGGTGGCAAGGAACAGGAAGAAAGAAGAAACGAAAACGGAAAATATGTGTTTTTGTTTTGGGTACATACTTCGCCCGTAAGCGAAAAGGACGCAGATTCATCTCAATGCACGAAGATGGGAGAACACTCAGAAAAGATGAAAACGCCGTGCGTAGAGGCAGCCAGCGAGACAGTACTGCACAGCAGGTGGCATATATCGCGTAATGGGAACAACGATGAGATGCATGCTGGAAACGAAAATGTGTGTGGGCAGTAGTAAAACAAAAACAAAAATGCATTGAACAGTAGAATGTAATAGCAGGTGGTCCACATATATAAGATAAACAGCAACAATAATATCAGTACCACGCATGAGTACAAGAGTATCAACATGACATCACTACGAAAATACGTGTACATATGTACGTACAACATAACAGTGTGCAGGGGTGTATGCTGGAAACAAGTCGCTCACTCCCGATAAGTAGCACAGAAATGATATTTCAGCAAAAAATCGTCCAAACAAAAACAGCGTTTTCACCACGAATACTTGATGATGGATGGGTTCTGGCACTCTGCTGCGCAGACCAATGACGTCAATTGATGGAAACAAAACTCCACTGGATTTGGAAAGTACTCTGGTCGTGTTGAAAGATATCCAGAACGAAACCACGCGTATTAGAATACACGTATGTACCGTGGAGACGACAGTTGATTATGCACAAGGGATTGAAGTGTCAGGATATTGTCTCTGCTGTGTAGATTGATGTTGAGTTGCTGAAGGCGTACCGCATCAGATACTTTGCGTACGAAGTTCTTCCAAACTCTGACACCATACACGTCCAGAGGTTGTATTAACCCAGTTGTGTGCGTAGGTATCGTCATAATGTTGCACTGCCTGTTCAGTGGCATTATTGTTGCCAAGTCGGCTCGATCATAACCCGTCCACGAGTCGACTAACAGTACCGTTTGCTCATTGACCTGTGGAAGGAACACCGACTGTAAGTACGTTTTCATTTGTTTTGTCACTTTCGCAGATGATGATATACAAATATATAAATTTTGTGGGCGGAACATTGTTTGTTGAATCCGTGGCACAAACGTACCATGAACCTCTTTCAAGACTATGAGCATGGGCGACAGCAACTTTCCACTGGCGGATATAACAGGCTGTATTGTGTAGCTATGTGCGATGGCAGGTAGAGATTGCATTGTTGCTGTGATATGATTCTCGCCTCGCAAAGCCAGACAGCGTCCAGAGTGAAATTAAACGTCAACCTGCACTTTCTTTCCTTACAGTACCTGCACGTGCCATGCCGTACTACGTCATCTGACCTTGCAATCCTTTATCTATGAGTTCTTTCTACAACTCAACTTGATGTTTTGTGGTAGACAAACACCGTGTGCGTGGGTTTTCTCGATGTCCTCCCGTTTCCTCCCACTTTCTTCATTCCACCAATGCATCCCATCATCATCCATACGGCCTGAGCCATAGTTGCCTAAAGGCCTTAAATTTAAAAAATCAACTTGATGTTCTGATATATATATGCAACCCACTGTGCTGTACTGTCTCGCTGGCTGCCTCTACGCACGGCGTTTGCATCCTTCCTGAGTGTTCTCCCATCTTCGTGCATTGAGATGAATCTGCGTCTCTTTCGCACACGGGCGAAGTATGCACCCAAAACAAAAACACATATTTTCCGTTTTCGTTTCTTCTTTCTTCCTGCTCCTTGCCACCCTCTTCGCTCATTTCCGTAGCACATTGTGGCAATGTTGGAAATCCGGAAATGTGCGATTGGTCCATTTTCGGATGTTCTGCTTTCTTCGCATGGGTGCGTCCTACCTCATTGCCTTGCGTCGACTATGGATGGTATTTCGTACATTTAATCTTTTCCGATATCTCTTCTCGCAATATTCCACACAATCTCATTTTGACCCCATGTTTATGCCCCTATTTGACCCTTTCAATGCGCTTGTTGGCCGATATAAAAAAATACGTGTCGCTTCTTTTTCGATGTTCTCTATGTCTGTGCAATCTCCTGGGTACCCTTCCTTGTAAGTGAATGTGTTATTTTGTAAGAATCTGTACAATGGTTGATCGTAGAGAAATACTAATTCAATCCAATAAAAATAGGAAAGAAATAATAAATGCATTAAATTCATTACATGCCTTCAATCTGAACTTGTGATATTATTTGATTTAAAAAAAATGGACAATTTCTTCGAACATAAATTCGGATAATTCTTTAAAATCATGAATCATAATTTTATATCCGTTTTCTCATACTTAGTAATTTCTTTATGGTCTAGGTCATATACACTGTAAGGCCAAAAGTGATGGGATAGCGGGAGGGAACTAGTTGACGGGAGTTGGTGCTAGACGAATGGGGCATGCGATTTCGGAAGTCGTCCGGACATTGAACTTTACTCGCTCCACAGTGGCAAGGGCAGACAGTGAGCACTGCATTGTAGGTGGGCATTACGACAAATCAAGGACAATGCAGTGGCCGCCCATGTGTGCTGAATGACCGCGACCGGTGACGATTGGGCAAACTCGTCCAGGCAAACAGACAAGCAACAGTACATGAACTGGCAGTAGGAATCAATGCAGGACGTCTCAGGAACGAGTTTTAGAGGTGAGTACAGCGTAATTTAGGCTCCATGGGGTAACGCAACCGAAGACCGACACATATGCCACTACTACTCGCTGCTCATTGGCAGCGACGACTCACATGGACTCGGGAATACGTTGATTGGACCTTAGAGACTAGCAACGTGTAGCGTGGTCAGATGAGACACGTTTCCAATTGGTACGCGCGGGTGGTAGGGTCCGGGTGTGGCACAGACTGCATGATGATATGGACCCAAGCTGTCACCAAGGCACTGTGCAAACTGGTATTTGCTCAGTCATGATGTGGGCCGTGTTTACCTGTCCTCTGATCCGCTTGAACCGGACATTCACCAGTCAGCGCTATGTTCAGCTGCTTGGTGACAATCTCCAGCCATTTATGGAATTCAAGTTCCCTGCCAACAATGGGATTTTCCAGATGACAATGCGCCATGTCAGCGGTCCGCAGTGTGTGACTGGTTTGAGGAACATTCTGGCAACTTCCAACGCATGATTTGGTGCTGTAGATTGCCGGACATGAACCCTATCGAGCACATGTGGGATATCATCGAACGGGCTATTCGTGTTCAGGATCGCTATCCACCTGCAACAACCACCGAATTGCGGACGGCAATCGAGACTGCATGACTGCGCATCCCTCCAGCAACTTGTTGCATCCGTGCCATGCCGAATTTTAATTTAGTTTTTAAGACCTCTAGGCAGCTTTGGCTCAAGCAGAACGTGCCATGTCAAGTTGCTACATTTCGTCGTGCTCGAGAAGGTCCCACGCGTAATTAGATCGTTATCCCATGACTTTTGACACCTCAGTGTATTTACGCTATTCATAATGCCACAAAAATGCTCCCTCCGTAAGCGGATATAAAAGTAATAAGTGTTCTAATTGTTCTTAAATAATTCAATATCAGTCGAATATGAATTGCCTTCAATACTTCCACATTGAGTTTCAAAATACACTTAAATTGCAGCAGATTACTGTCTTGAACATTTTTAAAATATCCCAGCAAATTGCGATCACCATCATATTCTTATCAAAATAAGAATTCATAATTAACACCAAAATTTATCAGATTTGATAAATGTTTTCGTTAAATCTCGATCTTTTTTCACAACTCTCCTTGCAACACCATGTTAGGGGAAGGTATGCCAGGTTGTTACCGAGTCACCTGAACAATTTTTTTTTTTTTTAATTTTACATACTCGTCATTGACATAGCTACCAACAATGGACAGCGTTTCCATATTGGTCATATTTAGTTTTATCCGCTAATGCAGAAAAACATCTGAATAATTAGGCAACAAATTCCTTATTATAAACTTAATTGCAGATTTCAATAATTTGATTTTAATTATTAGAATCTTCTCTCCTCATAGCCGAACGTGTTAGTCGTGTGGTCTGAGGCATTAGACCAACGTCTTCAAGGTCGCGGGTTCGAGTCGATTTTAACAAGCATTGCACCCACATAATCGTGACAGGCCGAAGTTAAAAGTTACTAGCATGCCCCATACAATATAAAGTTTACCAATAGTTCATATTCTCTCCTTATGACCTAAAAGGTCACATTAGAACTTACATTACCCTTTATCATAGAATAAGACCAAACTTTCGCAGTTTTATGGAATTTCTACTTTTCATTCATATCTAATGTATGTTAAAGTCATTTCTTCTCTACGTACAAAAGACCGAAACTGCTTCAACCATAGCTGCGAAATATTTTATATTTAAAATGCCAATCCTTGTTGATACTATCAATAACAGGAATTACCATATTTTTCATTACTCTCTTGAAATCGTATTTTTATCGGCGCTATCGATATGATCGTCACAGAAATCTGTTGTCTAAATGTTTGGTCTTTTTTTTTTCAAGTTTTTGAAATTTTATTTTGCTGGTTGTTGTGAAGATAATTTACCACACTCATCTAATTGTAAAATTATAACGCAGAATGTATAATACGATCCTATATCTATTTAGAATAAACAAACAATTTTATTGGGACGGACGTTAAGTGATAGTGCTGTTATCATCCTTACAACTAATTTTGTTTTTTAACTAACAATTATATGCTTCCAAACTTAACTTAAAAATATTTCTTCCGGAAATACTATCTTCCCAAAATTCATATAGGTGGAGTCAAGGGGGGGATATATCCCCCATATCCCCCCCTTACCTACGCCACTGCTTCTCCCTTCAATACTTTTCTTATTTTCCATATATGGTTTTCAAATCAGAACGTGCAGTTTTCATTTCTTGAGAATTTACAGCAAAGAAGGTAAAGCCAAGAGTTTAGAGCAAAGAACTGGCGGCCAAAATAGGCCACCAGGTGTGATTCAGGTGGCCAAATCTAATGATTGGTTGCCGTGACGAGTTAATTTTGCATACTTTTTCCCACTGCATAGCAATAGCAATGAAATGTAAAATACTACGAAACAGAATAGCAGATTTTTCGTTATATGAAGTAAGGTAAAATAATAATAATAATTAAAGAAAAACTAGACATAGGTTTGTGGTTAATACTTAAATGACGAATTAGGGTAAATATAAACAAACATAAGTAAAAAATAAAAATAAAAATGGAACGCAGCAAAACGAAGGGGCTAACCCATATATTTAAATAGAGGTGCATGCAGTAACTGAAACGAGTGGAGCGGAGCCAAGCACATACAAATAAGGTAATGGGGCGAATACTGCATGCGCCCGCCTTAACTTTGTTGATTTTTTTTTAAGAAAAACTATTTCTTCGTGCGAATCGACTGAACTATCAAGTTGGGAGACTATTTCGACAAATGAAAAAAATAAATGTTTCCTAGAAATGACGCATAAAAATGAAATAAATACTAAAATGTTGCAAGTGGACCATATTGAAAACATGGTATTCCCAGTATGGCCCGCTACAGAAAACAAGAGCGTATGGCAAAAGTGATGTGTACTCTTTCTGTATTCCTCATATATGCTACAAACTGAGAGATATACATTACAAGCATACATAATTTATATGATATTGCAAAACCAAGAGTATTGTATTAATACAAAATGCCAAAATTCGTGTAAAACAAGTGAATATAAAGAAGAAAAAATATTAATAACAAGAAGTGTAACATAAACGAAGAAGTTTAGAAAGTCACGTCTCACATGAGGGACAAAGAAATGGTCCGTGATCTTTAGTGGTGATTCCAGAACAACTCTCCATGAACGTATTTGCGACACGACACACAGGGGCATGTCTGCAACCCTGTCTTCCTGACAAAGGTAGCAAAACCAAGATTCACAAGACCTGGAACAACTCGGTGTCGGTTCTTCAGGACTATTAGAAGCAAGATGCTGAAATTTTGTGCGCTTTAAACGTGATGACACTTGCTTTGTTTTGGTTTAATCTTCTTATTCTTTGTATTGGATTTATTAGCTTCCTTATTACCTAGCTTTATCTTCGTTTCAATTACTAAACATTATGATGATGAGTGTTCAGTACAAACATTTCAAATATCCAGTTGACTGTATTTTGCCCAGTATACCCATCTTGCCTACGAACTGCCCGGTGGGCCATATTGCGCACTACTGACCTTTTTATTTTTCTGGCGCCTGTTAGTTACACAATGCTATGCATTGGGTCACACACATTTTATGTTCACGTATGTTCACAGAGCTACATTATCTATGCATTATATTGATTAGGTTTTCAACAATAGATACTGAAACGGAACATTAATTTATGCAAGTTTGTAATTCCAAATTTGCTACAACATTTAAACAAACTTTAGGCGGTAAGTTTAGCACTGCAAGGGAAAAACAAGTCTAGTACAAACCTGGTGTAAATTTCGGTATATCAGGGGAATTAATCATTTTCATTCTGTGAGAGATTTCCTTTCTCTTTCTTACACACACACTGTAAAGGAACGAGCAACAACAAAAACAAACAAACAACTCCCCCCACACACCTACCTTTCTTGAAACGCTACGTAAAGAATGAATTGTACTACGTGCTCGGGTCGATGACATACAGTTTTTTTTTGTCTTTGTATTGCGTATAATTAAAGAAAAGAACAAATATCTAAGCTGAAGTGTTACGACTGATTAGGGGAAAAAAAAGGGGACTTGGAAACGTGTTTTGACTCGTGGGCGCAATGCTATCAAGAACACTGAAAAGCAATATTTGACACCTGCTGGTTTGGTGTAATGGGTAAGGTATTGGAAAGCTAATGCGTGGGTCCGGGTTCGGTTCCCGGCGGGGTGACATTTTATTTTTTTATATACTGTACAGTAACTTTTTTTATTTTTGTACATATAGTACAGTATAATTATGTATTTTCAAATTGTATTAAAAAAAAACACTAACCATTGGTTAGCCTTGATTTTTTTTAAACTCCAACGTTCCACTTAGTATGCCAACAGGAAAAATCAAGGCTAATCGTATGTTGGTTTAAGCTAGGGTACTATCTGGGAAATTGGCAGCCAGTTTGAGAAACGTCGTCGACCCGAACAGTAAAGTAAACGTCATTATAATATTCTTGAGGTGTCTCACTTCTGAAAAATCACGGGTCAGCCTTCTTCATACCTCTTTTCTAACACAGGATCAATTAATACAATTTCCAAGTTTCGAATTAAAGTCTACATAAATGTCTTTAAACCAGAAACTGTTTTCGTAACATTAAAGGACTAGTAAAATATACTACGTTCACCAGAAGAACCGGGGTAGAGTGTTGGACAACAAGGTGAACAAACAAATCTGAGGGTCGTGAGTTCGAACCCCACCCCAGACCTCTCTTTTCTCGCTACAGGCTCTACCAACGTTTTTAAAAACAAGGCTTACAGCAAGTTTGGCTTTCCAAGTTTGTAGCAAGTGTAGAATCCGTCAACTAGCAAGTTTGCTGCAAGATTGTATCAAGTTTGCAGCCTTGCAATGCCAATATTGCTGCAAGGTTAATGTGCTATCTGGGTCGCCAATGAATCACCACCACACTAAAATAACAGGCCGATTAACCTTTCTGGGAAGAAATATCTCCACTTGGAAATGGAAGATATTAGTGTGAGGAAACGACGTGGACAACACACTGAAATTCTCACTACAACTCCTTATAAAATCACACTAGATGAGCAATTGTAAAACTTCAGTGAGGAAAGTGGATTCGAAAACAAAAATGGATAAAGGAAGTTTCCTGAGCTCTTGAATCATTTTTTTTAAAATCTCAAATTGAAGAATGTATTGCCCGTCTGGTTTATGCAGAAAACTTCCAGCAAGACTGCAATGCAACTTTTACCATCTATAGGCCCATAAAAAAATTACCATTCTTCGTTTTACAAATTTGATGTAAGAAAAATAAACAGTTATTAAAATGAAAATGAGACAATATCTTAAGAGTTCGACAGTATCCTCCAAATCTTCAAATGTAATACTTTACAAAATTATCTATTGCTTCGTTATTAATATTAATAATTTAGAAGTATAGTGCAGTTCTTCGCCAAGGAATAAATATTTCAGAAATGTGCTATTAATACTAACTTATACTTTCCCTTAATAATACTAAATATATTTTTAAGCTATCTATGATGACACTACCTTATACAGTGTGATCTAGAATTATGTACCGTAGTCGAACTTCATATATGGATTTCTCACATCAAAACACGGGAAAAAAAGTTTCTTTGATATGAGTCAAATCCGTTTTTTACGACATAGGGGGTACAAAGTCGATGTTATTACAATGGTGAATAAAATTGTAAGGTATGCTCCAATAAATAATAATAATAATAATAAACGATGCATTGCAGCAAAATTATGCTTTTGATAGTAAATTTGTATCGATAGGGTAGATATCAGAAGTTAAAGCGTGGTGTCATCGGGTATGCAGCGTTGCTAAATGCTAATATGATATAAACTTTTGTAATGTTTTCAAATTGTTCCTCGTCAGTGTATTGGATATACCTGATAGCCCATGGAAAATGATATTATGGGAACGAGAATTCTATTTTTTAAATTTAACTTACATTTATGCGCTAGACACTCAGCTATGACTAAGTCGTGACATGTTTGTAAAACTGCAAGTGTCATGCTCAGGCTACAGGCGCCAATCTAGCACATAATTATAAGTTAAGTAAAAAACTAAATGCTATGTTCCTGTAATACCTTTTCCGTGACTTTTACCTCTTGTAAAGTATCTGTACCCGTTCATAACAGCACTTCTCCTTACGCCTTGTTTACATTACTAACATTTTACCATGGTTAACGTTAACCTGAGTTCATTTTAGTAATGTAAACGCAAGTTACCGTTAACGCCGGTTTCAAATTTAACTGGCGTCAACTTACGACGGTAATCTTGTAACGTAAGTAAGAAACTGCTGTCTAAACGCAAGTTAGTAATTAGGCGCAGCTCACTTCGTGAGTTTCTTTCTTTCTTTATAGTATCCTAGTGGTACGTGTCACTTTTAAAGTAAAATACAATAATGGCATAACTAATCTACACAATGTGACGCTACAATCAATTCATTTTTGTACATGTTTTAAATAATTTAATCCTCTCCCGTGTAACAAGCAGATTCTTCACTCTACGGAAACCTCTACCTGTTTCTTTACAGACAATGGTAGAACAAGTACGATAACCAAGTTAAGATCGGTAGTCTGAACGCAAGTTAATTTTACCCGTAAATCTTACCATCGTAAAATGTTAGTAATCTAAACAAGGCATTAGTGGATGGACCTATTTTAACAGAATAATTTGGCTGGGTCACGTGTCGCCCGGTAATGGCTAGAGCAACATTCCGCTGATTACGAGACGATGAACTAGACCACCCAAGTCCACTAAAACTAAAATTTCCCTATTGTGTTCCTATCCACTGAATGATAAGCTTTTAATGGATTTGTTCTGATAATTTAAGATACATACGAATTACCAAGTTTTATAGTGACTAATTATAAATGTCTATATTAGCTTTAAGCGTCTATTTTAAGATAAAGGCCTATTTTAAGAAAAATATTTTTTCTTCCAAAGTGGTGAGAATACATAAGCATAGACCTCATAATAGATAGACTTAGCACGCCTCCCCATTTCTGGTTGCGCTAAAACTGATGGATTTTTGTACAGAGCATTTGATTTTGAATGTCATATTCTACTACGAGGCCTATGGCAGAGCTACCTAGCGGATGGATTCAAAATCGCGTGCTCTGAACAAAAACCCATCAGTTTTAGCGCAGTCAGAAATGGGGAAGCGTGATAAGTCTATCTATTATGAGGTCTATGACATAAGTTTGCAAGTTTTTAGCGGTTGGTAGCAATTCAACAATGGTAGAGAGGTTGTTCTCTGAGACGGGAATTCCATTCGCCAGATTTCAATTCTGGGATGGCTTTGTTTATGTTGTCTCAGCGCAGAGATGGTGAAAAGGGTGAGTAAGAGGTATGTCGGAGATATTTCCTAACGTTCGTCAGATTCGTGATTGTTCACTGGAGACGCATAAATGGCGATTCAAATTTCACGACGAATGACAAGACGATATTTAGTCAGATTTATGTAAAAGAGGGGGGCAACGCCCTAGCCGAGCTGGTCTACCGGTTCCCGTAAGATCACCGAAGTCAAGCAGCTCTGGGTCTGGTCAGTGCTTGGACGGGTGACCGTTGCAGTACTCCAGATGGTGTTGCCTATGCGGCGTCCACCCAGCGTCGTGAGGCCAATTGGGGAGCTACCTGAATAAAGAGGTAGCGATCACAGTTGAGAGCTTCAGCTCTCCTCTCCCAACCCACACAGCACAATCACGTTAAATAAATGTTTATTCAACTTTTCCTTAAATGTTTAATAAACGTTGAATCTTGGTTGAATTTACGTTGATTAAACCTTTTCCACAACTTGACATTGAAAGAACTGACAATGTCAAGGTTAATGAAACCCTGACATTGAATTAAACCTTTTCCACAACTTAATTTTGGTATTGACGTTGCTTCAACGTTTAATCAACGTTATGCAATGTTTAGATAGAAACTAAATTCAACCTTTAGGACAAATTTCGTACCTTTCCCAAAAATCCCTACTTACAACGAATATTTGAATCTGCGAAGATGAACAGAATAATGTAAGTTTCCCAGTACTTCAGTGTTTAGTACGATACAATTTTAGGGTTGATTCCAGGAAAAATCCTTTGGTTACAGGATTTTAACCTGGAATCAACCCTAAAATTGTAATTTCAATTAAAGCATATCGTACTGAACATTGAAGTACTAGGCCTCGTTCTGGAAAACTTACATTGTTCTGTTCATCTACACAGATTTAAACATTCGTTATAAGTAGGGATTTTGGGGGAAAGGTACGAAATTTGTCCTGAAAGTTAAATTTTACATCTCTCCAAACGTGACAATCCAACAATCCGGGTTTGATTCCCGGTGGGAGAAGTTGAAACAATTTTACCTGGGCCGTAAGTCCCAGAGGTCGACCCAGTCTCTGAAAATGAGTACCGGGGCAACCCGGGGGGGGGGGGCTAAACCGGTAGCGAAAGCAACTCAAAGTGGCTGAAAATAGCCGTGCGCTGACCACGTGACCCCGCAAAAAAGTCGCGTTGCAGGCGTTGGCCCTTCATGGGCAGTTGCGCCATAGGTATTTTTGTACACGTAACCCGTCATAAACAGTCTGGGAATTGAAATGAAGATAAAATTCTTCGCCCACAACATTAAGGATCTAAATGTGTAATTCCAACTCACTCACACTAGGATACCAGTCTAACAAACCCCTCAATATGGTAATGACGGAGACTCTTAGTGAAACCACTAATTGAAAGATCAGTCAAAATTGAGGACAAATAATACTTGAGTACGTATAAACGTAACTTATTTACTCAGAAAAAGCACGTCTGAGCGATAATATACCTATATAAAAATTTATGTAAAATAAATAAATATTCAGAATGCAATTTAAATAATGCGAGGAAAAAAAAAACAAGTGCTCGTTAAATCTTTACTTTATATCAACTCCACAAACTATAATACTAGTTGTCTTCTTTAATTGTATATAGTTACATACATACAATATGCTCTTACCTATAAGAGGCATCTTACCTATAACGAAATAAAAAAGTTATACATTTTCAAAACAGAATTAGGTTGCCTCGTGGAATTGTTTGATTCATTCAGTAAGTCTGAGAATTGTCAGTACCACATTTATTACTTTTAACAAGA